>CAIGQW010052810.1:5638834-5650506 GCA_903798125.1 Danio choprae
AAAACCATAGCAATGTCAACAAATATGCATAAAAAGTGAAGTGTCATGCAGGAAATTCTGGGCAAGTCAATTTACAGTTATTAACCGTATATAATAAAGTTACGTACTGTTAACTGGATTTTTACTGTAACATTTTTTTATTTTTTTACTATTGAAATTAGGTCTTCTTTTTTTTTTACAGTGGGTCGCTCCTTAGTTGTCACCTGCTGTGGGATGGTTGCTATTATATATTTGTCTTTTTAGTCCAGTTGAGCCACTGGTTCAGTCAATAACTATTACTGGTGATTACATCACAATGTAGCTATTTTGGTCATTTTGGTAACTAAATGAATTGAGTATTAATATGTTTCAGTATTGTGCTTGCCGTGATGCTTTGATTTCATAAGATGTAACATTATCTATGCAAAGCTGCGGTCTACTGCAATTTTCGCTACATAGACTTCCATTCATACGTATGTGAAAGTACTCTGACCTGCGAAATCGCATTATGTGATTGTGTGAGACAAATAAAAAATCAAAGCATGGCCTCTCTGCACAGAAATGTTAAATATTAAGCAATCGCTTGCTTTATCAATGTCTAATCATCTTGTTTTATCCTGCCCCTTTTCGCAGCGCCGTAAGACAGATTTCACAAGCTCAAACTCTAGTGTGACCACGGCTTTAATCTTTTTTCGGAAAACCCAAAATATGTGGATCAGTCATTCACATGATATTTTGCAACAGTTTTGTACATGAATCACTTTTTCATAAGGTGTTTATTTTCAGAGTGAATTTATTTGGAAACTGCAAGTGACTGTTGAAATCTAAAGCAGACTTTAAGTGCAGGAACATGCAGTTCGATGATGTGCTCTTGAGCATCATCATTTCCCAGAATTTTTGAGGAAGGTGCGTTAATTGGCCATGAACATATAAAAAGGCTCAGCTGCTGAGCATACAGGAATTTATTTGGCTTCTAAGAGAGGGAGGGGAAAAGGGAAGTTATTTCAAAAGCACGTTTCAAAAAACTCCGCAAGTTTGCTTTTTTATGGGATCAATAAAACCAGATAACAAGCATGTGAAAATAATCTTGCTCTCTGGTATCTAATCCAATAAAGACTAATTATAAGCAGGACTAATAAACAGGGTCATGCCACTGGCTGTCATGTGAAGGTAGCTGATGATGGAGTAGCAGGAAAGATATTCCCTCTGGCCACCCACACTGAAGAGAAAATAAACCTGCTTTGGGAAGGGACAGGTTTCGGACACCTCACAGTGTGGACTTTCCTTCCGTCTGTTTTTGTCCGTGCTGTCCATTTGTCATGGACTGCCAAAGCTGACAGATGTGTACGTAAATCTAGCTTTGCGCTCATATATTGTTGTGACCTTCTTCTTTTCAGTTTCCTTCAAGTCAGAGGTCACCCAAAAAGGTCATTTCTGCTGTCATCATACCGCATTATTTAATAATGCTCATGCAAGAGTGTTATTTTAGTGTGTTATACTAAATGCAGGCTGTAAATCCAAAATATGCAAATTAAGAACTTGAGTAAAAGTGCAGATATTCTATTAAAACATTACTGCAGTCAAAATATTAAATACACCTGGTTTCATTTTCTTGCCAAAACATGTCTATATAACAAAACATATATACTATATATTTATACATATACTAAATAATCATTTAAGTAGGCAAAAAAGACAACAACTAAAAAGAATATCATATAGTCCTAGTACATAAAAATCTAAAAATACAAATTGTGTCTAAATGTGTGCAGACAAATATAAACATACAATATATAAAAGAGAAGCATAGGACTGTGCTACACCAAAGGGGGTAATTACTTGAACATTAATTTATGCTGTTTAGCAGTTAAATAAATGGACAATGGACATGTCTGCATTCCAGCATTTGATACAGTGGGCTTAAGCAGATTCACTTCACCAACAAATGATAGATTTACAGTAATAAATCCCAAAATCTGCATTAGTAACCTACATTATGCACATCAGTTGTGAGCACTCAAGCTGAGAGCATCTCCATCTGAACTCATTTTTAAGCAATTTTAGTGGCCATCAAATACAGTTAATTGTTTTCTAGGCACTCACTATCAATTGATTATTTGAATCAGTGTGTCAATAACTGTAGACTCGCTCTGACTAGATCATCTTTATCAGAATCAGTGAGTCTTTAACTGCAGACACGCTTTGACTGGATCATTTGAATCAGTGAGTCTTTAACTGCAGACTCGCTCTGACAGGATTATTTGAATCAGTTAGTCTTTAACTGCAGACTCGCTCTCACTGAATCATTTAAATCAGTGAGTCTTTAACTGCAGATTCGTTCTGACTAGATCATCTGAATTAGAATCAGTGAGTCTTTAACTGCAGACTCGCTCTAACAGGATCATTTGAATCAGTGAGTCTTTAACTGCAGACTTGCACTAACAGGATCATTTGAATCAGTGAGTTTTTAACTGCAGACTTGCTCTCACTGAATCATTTAAATCAGTGAGTCTTTAACTGCAGACTCGCTCAAACAGAATCATTTGAATCAGTGAGTCATTAACAGGAGACTCGTTCTGATTACATCATCTAAATAAGAATCAGTGAGTGCTTAACTGCAGACTCGCTCTCACTGAATCATTTAAATCAGTGAGTCTTTAACTGCAGACTCGCTCTAACATAATCATTTGAATAAGTGAGTCATTAACAGGACACTTGTTCTGACTAGATCATCTAAATAAGAATCAGTGAGTGTTTAACTGCAGATTAGCTCCGACTGGATCATTTGAATCAGTGAGTCTTTAATTGCAGTTTCATACTGACCGGATCATTTGATGGCAAGTCTTTAAATGCACCTCTAACTGCATCATTTGAAGGCTCGTTTTTTAACTGCCGACTCTCTCTGACCGGACTCTTAAAGTGTCAGTAGCCATTAACTTGAATTTTATGAATCACCAAAGAGCAAAGTTTTAGCTAACATATTTTGTAACACATTGTTTTACTGAGCCAAATAGTCAACTACGTGTTTGAACTATGCCTTTAAGGTCTAATTGCTCCCAAACATTTAATCAACATTTATGGTTGAAACAATAAAATAATCAAATAAATGTTTTTTTCCTTACACTGAGACTGAACAAACTTCCAAACTAACAAAAAGATGAATAATTGACCTCGCGAATACGGGTCAACTGTAAAGCCTGTCCTTCATTAGCTCGCAATCCCCTGTTTTATCTTTGCTCTGCTTTATTTGTGCATCAATAACACAGCTGAAGATCCTTTTTCATGTGGTTTCTGTGTCTGTGCATAATTAAAGATCATTACGGTTGATCTCTCACAATAATGAAGTTGTGCTTTAGATGTGTCTAATTTGTTGTTCTTCACAGCTAGAAACAAGTGTTGTGTGCATATTTCACAAGGAAAATCAAACAATGCTTTCGAAAACATAACAGCTCATCCAGCTATAACTTCCTTCCCTTTTGCTTCCAAATCAAACAGTCCCGCCAGTATCTCAGCGGCAATCTGACTAAAACCCGTAGGAGGTGTACAGCCATATTCTGCTGTTCTTTACATGACAGTTCTTTAATAAATATCAGACGCACTTGGCAAAGGCCTGCAGGAACGACACAACAGCAGAGCGCAGGAAGATGAAACGAGCAACACCACTGCGGGCACAAGTGCTTGGAAGAGGATCTGAAGCCCATCCATTCCAAGAATGTTCTCTCCCATATTTCCCAATAATTAGTGCTGCTCCGCAGATGTTCTCCTTTTTTTTGTCTTAAGTTTTCATTATGGGAGCATGCAGTGAAATGGGACAAAAAAGTTGAAAAGGGGAAACATCATGTGCTTTTCATTTAAGCCGGTCATTAAGGAAAACGACAAAGAAAAAAATGGAGGATATCAATAACAAGACGTGCCATTAATAATGCCATTTCTAAAAGATTCTTTCTTAGATTAGTTGTTACTACAATTGAGTTCTTCTGCCAAATTATCAAGCCGTAATGTGGTCGAGCCCATCTGAGGAACTTTCTTCAATGTTTTCATGATTATGAAATGTGTCAGGCGATGTTTCTAACAATATCAAACACAATTAGCTGAACGTGTATTAATTTGACTAATTAACATGGACATAACATGCATGACCTTCAAGAATTAGTTCAAAACAGTCTAATTCTGTCATCATTTATTCCCACTCACATCATCTCAGTCCTTTTATGTTCCAAGAACAGAAGTCTATGGATTCTAAATATAATCAATTGTTTAAAATCAGTTTTTCTATCATGTAAAGTGTCTAACAATTTGTTATATGCATAAAAGTAATTTAAATGTTCTTATATAAAAATTCTACATATAATTTTTAGGTTGTTATTAATTTGTAAAAAAAACTATTTACTTATTAGTTATATTCAATGTATCTTAATATTTCTTATTAAAATAAAACACACAAATAAAGTACATACATACGTACATACATACTATTTGGATATCAGTTGCATATTATTATTACTATTATTAGATAGAATATATATTTATTTTTATTCACCTAAACTCTATTTTAAATTTCATTTGCTTAAATATATATTCATTCATTCATTCATTTTCATTTCGGCTTAGTCCCTTTATTAATCTGGGGTCGCCACAGCGGAATGAACCGCCAACTCATCCAGCATATGTTTTACGCAGCGGATGCCCTTCCAGCTGCAACCCATCCCTGGGAAACATCCATACACACCCATTCACACTCATACACTACGGACAATTTAGCTTACCCAATTCACCTATAGCGCATGTCTTTGGACTTGTGGGGGAAACCGGAGCACCCGGAGGAAACCCACGCCAACACGGGGAGAACATGCAAACTCCACACAGAAACGCCAAATGACCCAGCCGAGGCTCGAACCAGCGACCTTCTTGCTGTGAGGCGAACGTGCTGACCACTGCGCCACCGTGAGGCCGCTTAAATATATATACAACCTCAAATCAGAAGTTGAGACAGTATGGAAACGCAAGTTTAAAAAAAATAAGTGATTTCTAAATTTACTTTGACTTGTATTTCATTGCAGACAATACAACAAACATTATTTAATGTGTTCCTCATGATTTGTATCGAAAAGTAAAGCATTTACCACTTTATAATGTTACCATTCCTTTTCACAACACTTAAAAGACATTTAGGAATAATAAATCATGTAATTTTGTCCCATTCTTCGTGCAAACAAGACTTAAGGTGAGCAACAGTACAAGGTCTCCGTTGTCACAAAAATGCACCACACTTTCTCTTTTGGAGACAGCTTGGGACTACAAACAGGCCAATCAAGTACCTGTATCCTCTTCCTCCGCAGCCAGGACGTTGTAATGTGTGCAGAATGTGGTTTTGCGTTGTCTTGTTGAAATATGCATGGGCATCCCTGGAAAAAAAGGCATATGTATATAATGTGATGTGATGTGTGAAGTGCATAAAAAGCGTGCAATACACTTCTTCCCAATAGAAAACACTGCCTCTCACTGGGCAAAACACATTCGGTGTGATCGGTACCTATGTGGTGTGATTGGTACAGTCCTTCAGTCTTTAAGTTAGTAAATGTTTTCCTCAATGCATATTATAAACAACTGCTAAACAAATGTTAAAAAAAGGGTTTTTGAGGGACTTCATGGATTGATATTATTTTTTTGTTAGACTATTATGCTGTTTAACTTTTGTATAAACACAATATCAGACCCTTAGCAATGTGATATGGCCAGCTGTATATCAGCACTAGTGTAATTTACTGTGGCACAAGGCTACTACGCAGTGCTGATATACAGCCATATCGCATTGTTACGGATGTGATATTGCATTTATACAACAGTTCAACAGCATTATTCATTCATTCATTTTCTTTTTGGCTTAGTCTCTTTATTAATCTGGGGTCGCCACAGCAGAATGAACCGCCAACTTATCCAGCATATGTTTTATGCAGTGGATGCCCTTCCAGCTGCAACCCATCACTGGGAAACATCCATACACACTCATTCACTACGGACAATTTAGCTTACCCAATTCACCTACATCGCATGTCTTTGGACTTGTGGGGGAAACCGGAGCACCCGGAGGAAACCCACGCCAACACAGGGAGAACATGCAAACTCCACACAGAAATGCCAACTGACCCAGCTGAGGCTCGAACCAGCGACCTTCTTGCTGTGAGGCGATCGTGCTACCCACTGCGCCACCGTGAGGCCCTCAACAGCATTATATTTTGTTCAGTATAATTTTCATTCATATTTCAATATTATATATCTATTTAGCTGATGTACAAACAGAAGTAGTGAATGTCCCAGTCTGCTCTGTCCCATAGCTGCTGTTTCTCCTGTCGGTCTAAAGGTGTGTGTTTTCCTCCTGGTGTGTGTAGTCTGGTTCAGTTTTTGGTGTGACAGGGAGGAGCCGGTGGACAGGGTCTCTCTGGACCCCACAGCTGGCCTCGGGTAATTGCATTGTGCACATGCAGACTCATGGAAAAAGATCGGCCCCAGTGTCAGAGCAATTGATTTGAGCATTTTCAATGATCCTCGTGGATGCATGAGGTCTGAGCGCGTCGTCCCGCTGCGCCAGGTGTGCCGAAGTGCCTCAAAGACCATTGTGGTTTGTGGTTCTGAGACAGAGTGCTGGATATGAGTATGTGGATGTCTTAAAAGAGAGTATTATGTTAGTGTTCGGGTCATAACACAAGCAGCACAGGACCCAGGAGAGACACAGATTTATGGAGGTGTTTGTCTCCATCTGTTGGAAGCTGTCTATAAACTCCTTCCATAAAGCATATTTTGGAAATGTTTCTGCATAAATAATGTGCATACTGTACTTCTGCATAAATATTCTGACCAAAACCGTAACACAACTCATATTTTATATCAATCTCTTCAGCAAATACACTGAAATAAAAAAGCAACACGGTGGTGCAGTGGGTGACACAATCACCTCACAGCAAGAAGGTCGCTGGTTCGAGCCCCGGCTGGGTCAGTTGGCGTTTCTGTGTGGAGTTTGCATGTTCTCCCCGTGTTTGCGTGGGTTTCCTCCGGGTGCTCCGGTTTCCCCTACAAGTCCAAAGACATGCGATATAGGTGAATTGGGTAAGCTAAATTGTCCGTAGTCTATGAGTGTGAATGGGTATGTGTGGATGTTTCCCAGTGATGGGTTGCAGCTGGAAGGGCATCCACTGCGTAAAACATATGCTGGATAAGTTGGCGGTTCATTCCGCTGTGGCGACCCCAGATTAATAAAGTGACTAAGCCGAAAAGAAAATGAATGAATGAAAGTAACATTTAGTAAAAGTTTTTGCACTCAGGTTTTTTAAATATATGGAATTCATGGAATTAATTCAAATCCTTAATTAAATTGTGTGAAAGAAACATTCTTTTTTTTTTACATTGAGTCATTTTTACTTAGTTATTTAAAGTTTACTTTGCAATACTCTGATCCAAGTATGATACTCTCTCTTTGTTTATAAGTTTGTAGATGTAGATTTTAAAGTGTATGTTTTATTTAAAACATTTAAGTACACAACAGTAGATATCTTGTTATAGTCTATATGATAACATACTGACACAACATAGGTAATGTGATACCCATCTGAACACATAGACCTCAAAACTTAGTACACAATACACAGCAATGGTAAAACGTGGTATGAATGTGTCATTTTGAGTAGAAAATGAGCTCCAGATGTCATAAAACAGCAAGTTTCTACACCTAGCAACAACAGCAACAAAATGGAGTTAATACAACTGAAAAATGGTTCAAAATATTTTGCTAAATTCCCCAGTGCATGATGGGAACAGCAGTATCAGAACATTGCATTGGGTATACTTAAATTTATTAATTCATATTTCCTCACAGAATCATTGTAATCAAACCATTCCAATTAAAAGTATATAAATATACTTAAAGTGTTACATTTGAATAATTCTACAAGCTTAAATAAAGTACTAATATAGAACTGAATTTTTATAAATTATTTAATGTAGTAAAAAATGTTGTAATATAAAATGTTCTTCTTTTTCACATAGTAAAATATGCTGGCGTACACATTAATGTTGTGGTTGTAGTGAAGTCATCCATTTGCTCCTCAGTCTTTGGAGATTTGCTGAGGCAAGGCAAATGTAGCATTCAAGTCTGTATGCAGCTGAACGTTCCTACTTATCTGTGTTACCTAATGGGAGTAATTAGGGTTTGTTAGGAGCGCTTTTTCATGTGCCCCATTCTGTTGTAATCAAAGACCGCAGACATGGACTGCTTGCAACACACAAGGAGTACTAATAGTGTATTGTCATGCACACTACCCTTGTACATGAGAAATGAGTCCCTCTCATGCTTCTAGGAGGAAATGCTAAATTTAATACGGCATTGAGCAGTATGAGTAATATGAAACAATGAAATGCAATAATAGTTTCGTTGTTTTGGCTTTAGAATTTGTTACTTTTAAAGTCATGTAATAAAGATGAAGGATACTTTTGAAAGCTTCTTTTGATACTGTTTATATTTAATTTAATTTATATTATATGATACATTTTATTGTAATATATATGTATATATATATATGGTGTCACGGTGGCGCAATGGGTAGCATGATCACCTCACAGCAAGAAGGTCGCTGGTTCAAGCCCCGGCTGGGTCAGTTGGCATTTCTGTGTGGAGTTTGCATGTTCTCCCCGTGGGTTTCCTCCGGGTGCTCCGGTTCCCCCCATAGTCCAAAGACTAAATTGAATGAACCGCCAACTTATCCAGCATATGTTTTATGCAGCGGATGCCCTTCCAGCTGCAACCCATCTGTGGGAAACATCCATACACACCTATTCACACTCATGCACTACGGACAATTTAGCTTACCCAATTCACCTATACTGCATGTCTTTGGACTTGTGGGGGAAACCGGAGCACCCGGAGGAAACCCACGCCAACACAGGGAGAACATGCAAACTCCACACAGAAACGCCAACTGACCCAGCCGAAGCTCGAACCAGCGATCAGCGACCTTCTTGCTGTGAGGCGAACGTGCTACCCACTGCGCCACTGTGAGGCCACATTACATTATGTTTTTGTTTATTATGTTTATTTTTACAAGTATTTATTATTTTAATTTAATTTTAATATACATAAAACATATAATGATATGTGTAATATTTAAATATGCAAAATGTACATTTATAAATGTATAACATTAACATATGTACATGATTTTTTAAAAAGTAAAAACTATTATTGTAATCAAGTATTAACATTTTTGAGCAAACAGCTGTACTTTTTTCAGGATTCAGGAAGTTTTTAGTTTCAAACACACAATTTGACAACATATTTTTTCATATTAACTTGTAAGTTCAGTTTTAAGAGTATATTATCTTGTTTGAGAATCACTAAGCAAGTTGACAGACAAAATCGTGATTTTAGCCATTTATTTGCTGACATCATAAAGCAAAAGAACATTTGTCCAATGTAAGAAAAATAACTGTGATCTAATCAAGTGCACTTCAACAAAGTGTCTGTAGAAGCTGTACGCCATTCTGTGAAGTGAAGACATGAATCAAAAATATAGAATCCATCTCCAGGATAAGGCTTAAGGTGGGATGTTCAGACAGCCTGTGTCATGTGAATGCGTTCATTTGACCTGCGTTTCAAGCATTCTGTAAATCCTTTCCTGATAGAAAATAATAATAATACTCATTTAGCCACATCAGATAACTCCCCAACTCAAAATGTTAAACATAATTAGAGAGCGTGAACATTTGTGCCAAACCCTCCTGCCAAATTCACAACTGCTGAGGTTTCCATGTCCTTTACAACAAACAAGTCAATCATTTACAGTTTCACATTACAGCAACAACACAAAGCACACAGGAGAAAGAGACCATATAGAGTTACATGTAGTCAGCCGTGTTTCAGCAAGTGTTTATACGCGAGGACAAAACTCATTCGAAATCAAAAAAATTGCACAGCCAATACTTTGCACTGCAAATATGCATCACTTACGCATATGAAGATGTAAATATACACCTTAGACAAAATGTGTTCGTTCTTGCGTAGTGTTTGCTTAAAGAGATAGTTCATCCAAATAATATTTACTCCCCATTTATGCTAATGCTTTACAATAAGGTTTCATTAGTTAATGTTATTTAATGCATTTACAAACATGACCAAACATTATTTATTCGTCTTTGTTAACACTGGTTAATGAAAATAAAGTCATTCATTGTTAGTTCATGTTAACTCACAGTGATATTAACTAATGATTATAACTAATGGCTCTCTGGAATACTTGATTGTAATTGGTCAATCACATCATTCCAAGGTATGTTATTCTTGAAATAACTACCGCTAAAAGGTCGCTGTTCTTAACAGTTTGCCGCCATCTTGTGACTAAATAATACATTGGTTAATGTAAGTTGCATCCAGCCGTTTTTCTTTCTGCAAGCATTACATTTAATGAAAGAGTTAAGTAAATTACTACAGCTCAGATCAAGGATGTGTACTGGATATCCCATTACTTAGCACAAAGCACAACTTTGGATTTTAATAATGAATTAGTAAAATGTTGTAACTATGATTAATTAATGTAAGTAAATACATTAACATTATCTAATGGAAGCTTGTTGTAAATAGTGTGACCCCATTTGCTCAGTCAGTTTCTTTCATCTGACGAATACAAAAGATGTTTTTAACAATGTTGGTGACCAAACGTTTAACCCCCAATGACTTCCATGGTATTTCAATCATGGAGGGACCATCAATCTTCAATTGCCTATATATTTTTTTGTGCTCAGAGGTTTGGAACAAATGTAAAGGAGTAAACCTTCATTTTTGGAGTAACTATCCCTTTAACATCCTTGTATTTGAAATAAAATGACATAAAGACGACGAGACATAAATACAAAATGACCAAGCAGCATTGTGATTCATTGTTACATACTATTGACATCATTAAGCCATAGTGGTACAACCATTTTCATATAATCGTCCCTGTATATAATTACACTGTTTACAGTTTCTATACACCGTGTTACATACAATCGGATACATACTGTATGAATAAAAGGCAATACATAGCAGGACAGTTTGTGCAAACCACTCGGGTTATCGACAGCAGATGGCAGTGTTTCTCCTTCTTTCAGAAAAGGGTGTGTTCGTCTTCCTCTGAAGCATATTAAAGCCAGCAAAACACGTCGCAATTTCCAAATATGCTTATTCAAAATGCGTTGTTGCTTTTGAGGTTAAAAGTTGCGATTAAAAACTCTTAAAAGCACAGGCAGATTTCAGTCCAGACTTGTTGCCAGTGGCACAGACCATCTTCATTTGTTCACGATTTTGTGACGGCACACAGGTTTCCATAGCTACAGTTGGTTAGGTTGTATAAAGCCTAGGTCTCCAGATTACAATAAAGGAATGTTTATAGTTTGAATGTTTGTTTGTTTGTTTTCCATACATATAGGTTTTTTTTGTCAATTTTAAATATCCTTACGCACGTTTGAAAAAACCTAAAGATGAAATGATTATGAATTTGATAATTAGCTACGGTAATGTGAGGTAGCCTGCAAACAGTGTAAAAACAGACTTTGATCCTCTGAAACCATAAAGAAACTAGGAAAATAAGCCGCTCTACTTCACAGTGAAAAGAAATACAGGTGTGTGTGTGTGTGTGTGTGTGTGTGTGTGTGTGTGTGTGTGTGTG
>CAIGQW010052810.1:5650516-5665776 GCA_903798125.1 Danio choprae
GTGTGTGTGTGTGTGTGTGTGTGTGTGTGTGTGTGTGTGTGTGTGTGAAACAAAAGTGGTCTTTGGGTAAATGTGTCATTCTTGGCGTTTCAAAATGAGTAAATGCTGACTACGCCGTGATAGCTATTTCGATTGCTAATAGATACTGGTCATACACAAATATTATGGACAGTTCGTATACATTCATATATGTCAACATCTAAATATGTACATACAAGTATATATATATATCTGGAATATAGAAATATAAAAAAGAGGCATAAGTAGTGCTTTGTGTTATAATCTAGCCTATGTACTATAGTATATTCCCTCAGTAATAAATATCCAGAGGCCCAGGGGCTAGTAATATTAGATCAATCAAATCTGAGAAAAGAAATTAGATTATTTAAAAAGCTACGTGTTCTGAAAAACTGTTGCATGCACTTATTCCAAAAGAAACAATGCTGGTTTACCTTTAAAAGGGTCATATTCTAAGAAATCTGATTTTTGGGGTTAACTTTAAGAAATCTACATTTCCTCTATGGTCCAAAAAGTCTATTTACGGAAGCTACGCTACTAAATGTCTCTTTCTGAGTTGTATTAATGCTAAAAACACATTGAGCACCCACATTTATGTCATGTTTACATAACAACAATATACTATAAAAAGAAGACAAAAAACGTTTATACACAGACGACAATGATTTAGAAATGATCCCTATTAGCATGGATCCATAAAAACAACTAAAAATTCTCTGTATTATGCATGCCATGTCAGTATTTGGCAATGTCAGTAGTATCTTGAACAGTCCTGTAGGCCATGAGTGTTGTTTTGGTTGTGTTGGGAGCATGTCTATAGACTGAACACATTTCTGTTGTTTTTAAATTGCACTCTCATACTACCATTTTCTCATAATGGCCAAAACACATCAAAAATAATTTACATATTTAGTTGAAAACCGTGTTGGGTAAGTATACCCTTACATTTCAATGTGGCCAAACTGGTCCCAGAGAAGTTAAAAAAAGAAAGTTGGACAGATTACGTCATACCTAAACACTAGAATAACTAATAATAAGAGTAATAAGTGTGGGACAAAAGCTGTCTGTATTTTCAACATTTTAACATTTTATGTACCTGCCACAAAAGTGCTGCTATTAAATGATGAACAGCACAAGCTTAATAACTCATCAATCTAACTATTTTTACATGCAAAGACAAGAGTCTTAAAGGCACAGCAGCAAAAAATGGCCTGTTTAATTGGATTAACGTTATAAGTGGACCTCAGGGGAAATAATTAAATGATAAAAATATGTACAATATGACCCCTTTAAAACCTGAAACAAGCCAGCAGTGCAGCAAAATGAGTTAATTCCAGTGCTAAAGTGATGCTGTTTTAAGGACAAAGCTGAACCCGAAGTAAACCTCATCTAATTCACTATCCAATCTATGCTCTACTTACACATTTTTGCACTCCATCCTGCGGTTTCGGAACCAGCAGTTTTATGAAGGGGCACTGCGCCTCAGGGTATCAAACCTTGTGTAAGGGCACATCATTAGGCAGTTAGCATGGCATCTATCAGATGAGTCTTTCTGGTCAAGGCTGACTGTGATCTTGTGGTGGACAAACTGTGGTATGACATTTGGCAGTGAGAGACAGTGGTTCCAGAGTAAAGACATCTAATGGGGCTGATGCATTATCACTGCTGCATAGAACCGGGTTGAATCTGTTTGTAGCGTCTGGTGAATCCGAGCTACAACATACGGTTGGCTTGTTGTGGATATATTGTGTTGATTGTATGCTACCATTCGGTACATTGCGGAATGTTAATTTATCTCGTGTTACGTGAGTGAATGGGTTGCATGCTGGTACACAACAGTTTTGTCCTCATGTTTAGTCCTGATTTAAAAAGCTGGAAAGCCATCGAAAAATCTGGCTGTCTCTGAATGGGTTAAAAGGTATATTTTTGTGTTTTTATACCTAAATATAACTATCCTCCAGGTACAAATAGAAAGAAACAATTGTAGTATTTCTGGCAAACAGGAGCGTAGTATGATTGTGCTCTATTTTACAATCTTTACACATGACGATTGGGCCAATATGCTCCAAAAGTGGAATTTGTGAGATATACTGTACAAACAGTTGGCTACTGGAATGCTTTAGGTGCACCTGATGGAAAAACAAACTCCAATTGTCATGGGAAATGATGCAAAAAGCAAAATACTTGTGATGACATATAAAATGCTGCCCTTGCTCCTTCTACAGCCTTAATTATTCAGATATGCCAGTAAATTTCCCTTTACCAGCCAGCTGGAAGCAGGAGTAATTATTCAGGACACTGACAACACCTCTAGTGAGCGTGTATGTGATTAAGTGTGTGTCGGAATACACTTTGTATACCTCCATGCATATGCTCGGGATGTACTGTATGCATACATTCTGTTTATATACGTGGAAGGGAAATACTGTGCACACTAGTTTGATGATGTGCATAATGCATTTGTGAGTATATGTGGGGGAAGAGCACATTCTCTAGATCATTTGGTCTTCAACTTGCCCTCCTTTGCCAGCTTTTCATTGAGTTGGCAGAGCTGGCACAGGAATCCATCATTTGGCCCGATCTCTCGCTTGTGTCTTACTGTAGCAGTGGCAACTCGTACATCCATCTTGTGACGGAGCATGAGGTAAGCGATGACAATAGTGGGTGAGCGGCTATAGCCCTCACGGCAGTGAACATACACCTTTCCTACAAAAGAAATAAGGAACAATATATTTTATTAAAAAAAACTTTAATTACAGTGCAATTACTCCAGCTTGGCGCTGCTAAATTGCAATTATTATCAGATGCTTTCTTAACTGTTGCTTTCTCATTCATGTATTTTTTTCACATCAAAATGTAGCTCTCAGCAGCCATTTGAATGTTCGTTATCAGTATATCGCTGTAAAGGTATTTCCATTTTTTTCTTTTAATCCAAAAAACTAAAAAGATCTCTGCTGTGAGTATATCCGGGCATTAAATCACACTTACAAGCAATATGTTGCTGGCTGCAGTTCACTTAACAGCCACTGGTGTTGCTAAAAAATAAGGCTTTATGAATTCTACATGCAGCTCCTTTCATCTCAAACATTTTCAAATGAACCTTTAAATCAACTCCCCTCTAAACATGCAAACACACACGTACACAACCATTATTGACCTGCCGGCTCTCCTAAAGGAATTCACCTTGCCAGACTCTTCTGTGCTTATTTGGCAGATGCTGCAGAGGATCTGAAACATGATGCCTCCTTCCAACCAACAGCCTTGCTTACTTATGTTCTCCCTCGAGTCTTTGTCCTGTTTATGTGTCAAGGAGATAACCTTCATTGATTCCTAAATATCTGCTCCCTGTGGATCAATGCAGAGCTACAGATCTGGCGGTCCACACATAATGCTTTTTTTTTTTTTTTTGCATTTCTTTGCTTGTACACTGCTTTTCCATTGTTTTCTATGTAAACATAAGCCAAACAGATGCACTTTATAGAGCTGTCGCAGTACATACGATACATATGCATGCAATGACACCATTATTACTCATAACACTGGTGGGGGAGGAGGGTGATATTGAATAGAACGTGAGTGTGTGTGCGCGTATGTGTGTGTGTATGTGTGTAGGCCAATATCCACACAGCCATCTTTAGTTTAGAGTTTAGCATCCATTATTCATCTGAACTAAGTGGCTTTTATTTCTTAACAAGGGGTGGGGGGGGGGCTGCTCAAGTGATATAATAGGTGCATAGCCTATAAATTCTTACTTAAAAGTCTTCAATATTTCTCTGAGTTGTCACCACCTCTCAAAAATGACTGCAGCTCAGAATCTGATCAGATAAAATTTAAACCCTACAAAAGTCCCAACCCTACACTCTAAACAATACTGTGTTTTTATAACCCAACGTTGGGACAGTTATGGACAAATCCAACGCATAGGTTAAACAGTGTTATTTAAATTTTATATAAAAAATGAAGCCAACTTTGGGTTACGACAACTCAATATCTTTTAGAGTGTAGTCAATCTTCTCTAGTGTTGGGGGATTCTTTTGGCTAACAGGTGATTCTCCAGATATAAAAACAAGGAATCAAATTTTTATCCAAAAAAAAAAAAAACATACATAGTGCAGCTAAAGATTAATAAACTTTTTTCCAGAATTTTTTTCTTTCATTCCACTACCCTGTATCTCACATTAAAAAAAAAAAACTTGATCTGTGTTAAAATACACCCCCTTTAGGATGTGTCAGAAGTGATTTTAACAAAAGAATACAAAAACTTTAATGACATCATATTTACAATCCAAACTATAACTTGGACTTTAGCCTTACTATCAGCTTTAGATTTGATTCATAAAATTGAAAGGAAATTTCATTGATATTTAAATGTGACTTTTTTTTTCCCCGCTAAATCCAAACCATATTGCTCAAAATAATTACGAATGTTTGTCTCAAAAACATACTTTAAATTTCAATCCTCCACAGTGGAGCTATAGAATAAAAGAAGAATAAAAAAATTTATCTAAAACCAGTCAACATATCAGCCATCGTGACCCATCCGTATGCAGAGCATATTTTTAAAACAGATTCAGTGTGACTCAGAGGCAGCGGGAGCACTCAGACCTTTATCCCTCCCACTGCTCATTGTGATTCAGCCTGCAAATTCACCAGATGACATCAAGCCCACTGTAAGCACGGCTGTCGCAAATGTCACAGCTGAGCTCAGCCAGGCTGTGAAGTGGTAGCATATATTCTAGAGGTTTTGTTTCAGCTTAAGCTCTCGCTGAAAAGATTAGTGTCCTCCCTCGACCCAGGCTTGGCGTCTGATTTACCGCTTACTGGGCTCCTGCTGCCAAGATGACTTGCAATTAAGATGCTTTATAATTGCTCCTCTGTGTTAGAGATGGCATAAAATCTATGCCATAAAAGATGGGTTTAAATGCACCAATTAAAAAGACTGGTGTGAGATATCTAGGGATAAAACTTGTGTGTAGGGGCAACCAGATCCATTTTGGCATACATTATTATCCATGGATACATACATAGCATTTCAATAAATCCCCTGTATTCGTTTTTTATATCCTGACATGTTTGTTGTTTGTGCAAGCTAAGCATTAAAAAGGAATTAGTTTACGAAAGCTGGCATAAGGGAAATGTTGTTGTAGTAAAAAATAAGTAGCTTGGCTTGTTAAAGAAAGGTCATGCTATGAAAACCACAGCCCAATTTCCATTTTATCTCTTTAAAGACATGGCTCACTTTATGAATCTGCTTATCATGAATCTGCGTTACTTGTGAAGGACTGATATTTCAGATATTTTTAACCCAGGCTCATTTTGAAAATATACCACTATATACATTTCTGACAAGTGGCAAATATTTCCATGGAGGTAAGTTTTTTTCCGGTGTTTGTTTTGCGAATCCACCAGAGGCCCCTGTGTATGCTTTTTGAGATGTCAAATTGCTCTTGCTAGTGCCATTTGCGCCTGCTATTCTCACGTAAATCCACCAGAGGCCACTGTCGACTGACTGACTGATCAGCTGACCCACCCTCCTCCTTCCCTAAACCCAACTAATAGTGTTTTCAAAACCACCGATTGACCCGCCCACCCACTTCCTATAAACCCAACTGACAAAAAGCAATCCAGAAAAATAAAAGCCTGATTTTTCCACGTTTTCAGATTTTAACACATTCTCACCCTGTTATTTTCTTATTTATTTTATGGCTTCTGTTTTTATCTTACCCACTTTCTGGAACCGTTCTTCACCAGACTCAAACCCTGTCGTTGTGGTCAACTCCTCTCTGTGTCTCAAGTCCACAGACATACATGACGAGCTAACTGGACAAACTGGTAACAGCAGGAAACCCGTCCATATGGAGGTAAGAGGTCAGCTGGTAAGCCCAAAAAGGAACAGCATACCGCCCTGTAGCATTCGTTTTAAAAACGAAATGCAGCCATACGTACTTCTGGCTAAATAATTCGCGATCTCCAGAAATGTATATGGGGCTACATTTTCAGATTGAGCCTATTTTGGATATTTTTTAATATCTTGGAATATTCTTGTCTGTGAATGGATATTTGATTTAGGAACAAAAACAAAAAGATCAGCCAACCTTTTCCATGTGCCAGTGCCTTGTCTATGAAGTCTGCTGCTTCCTCAAAGAAGGCACTGATGTTGAACTGCTCAGTGTCATTGGCCTGTATGCCATGGTACGTGATCCCAGTTCCTGCGTAGAACTCTGCGTTGGTGTTCACGTGCATGAAAGAGTTTCCCTCTGCGACATTCAGTATGTGTGTCACACCCAGTCGCTGCAGACGCATCACATTCTGGGCCACAAACCTGGGGAGCAGAAGCAGAGCACTTGTGAGACTCACCTGGACCAAACTAAGCAATTTTGTAATGGCTTAAGGCAATGTTGCAGTCAAGACCAGCTCATTAAAGTCAAGCGGGAGCCCAGAAGACTGTTGAGTGAGTCAGTAGCTATGGTTCCATCCAAAGATGCAAATTCGATTTATGTGCAAAGACATATAGCACAAAACATTTGTGAATAAAGCACAGATCCCATCTAAGAGAACAAAGTCAAATAAAGAAAAATGGTATTTGCTCCAGTAGGAGAAGCCACTTTTTTCTTTTATAATAAATTACTTGCGTCTCATAAGACGAAACTCAATGAAACCGCAGTGGCTTTTAGAGGTGCGTGACACTCTTTGGGAGTGCAGCCACTCAAGACTCAACCACTTTGATGACAGACTTTGGCTAGCACATTTTGGAATGACCAAACATTTCAGATGTTTTACAATGTGGTTGGTCCCTTGGTTTGTCCATTAATGCTGTCTCATTGAAGCCATTTTTGTTATCAGATTATATGTTAAAACAAAATCACATTAATTTTTTATGTGCTTTCTGGAGTTTATTCAATAAATGTCCATCGTAGCTTATGCTTGTTTTTGTCTTATTGGATAAAAAGTTTATCCTACACATACATTTTTATGTGTGTTTTCAAAATGTATGCACATCTTGGTTTTACATTAAGCATTTTTTGATGTGATATTCCTAATGTGCATGAAAATAGTTGGATGGAAACATAGCAACTGAAACAAAGACCTCATAATATTTTCAACATTTTGGTCTTATCATTGGAACATCTGAGTAAATTTGGAGTAACAAAGCAACCTAAACCCAATTATCAAATTCACACTACACCAGCAGATGCTGACCAACAACATCAAACACTTTGTCAGGTTTGGTCATATCAGTGTGCTATTCTTGATGGGATTAGTCAGTTATTCTCACCAACTGAACATCACCAGACCCTGGATTGTCTCAGAAGTGATTGCCTAGTGATTGTGTTGGTTCGTGTCTCTCTGTGTAATTTGAATCTACCTAATACAAAGTTTCATACTGGCATCAAAACAACCTTTAACATTCATGGCATCTTTTTAACGGACAAAAGGTTTGTTAAAAATTGTTCTTTACAATTTTAAGATCAATTCATAATGCATGGATAGATGCTGACAAACAGCAACAGCCAGATCAGTGAGTTATCTTTGTTAGCAACTATTAGCATTGGCCAGCAATCATTTTTGCTGACTGAAAATGTTCAGTTGCCTTTTATTGGACTGTGAAATGTCTGCAAACTGACATATATACTGACATTATAATCTAGAGGTTGTGTGCATTGGTCAGCATCTGTCAGTGCAGATTGAACTGGCCTTTGAAATGGAAAGGTTCTCTATATGAACAAGCTCCATGGAGTATTTCCATTATAAATAGGTCCCTTATACTGCAAAAGGGTACTTTAGATTAGTAACATGTTGATGGCCATATTTTAATACCCCTATCAGGCATTCAAGTGCTGTCTCTTTGAACAGGGAAACATCAAATTCTTCAAAACTGTTTGCCAAGGTTACGATGAAATTTCATATTTGGAATTACCAAAGGAAATTTTTTAAAAATCCGTCTCTAAATTTTGTATCTCTCACGTTCACTCACTCTCCTTCGACTTTGCAGAATGAAGCACCAGTTACTCTGGAATATGTTTTTATGCGGCACTAACTCATGAATCCAGTGCTGAAAAACACCATACAATCTCTTATTCACACACACATACACTACAGCCAATTTAGTTTATCCAATACACTATGACCAATTTAGTTTATCCAATTCACCTATAATCGAGTCTACTGCATTTCTTTAGACTGTAGGGGAAACCGGAGCAGACATGGGGAGAACATGCAAACTCTACACAAAAATACCTCCTAGCCCAGCCACGACTCGAATTAATGACATTCTTGCTGTGAGGCGACAGTGCTAACCACTGAGCCACCAAGCCACCTCTATCTAAATTTTCAAATCAAACAAAAAAATCAACATTTTTATCAGGTTGCCAAAGCTAAATGCCTGTTACCTCTGACTGATTGCAATTGTGAGTTAATGACCACAGCAACATCAGTGACAGCTGCTGTTGGTGATGCAATGTGGATGTGTTCAGCAATATGACAATGATAGGACAATTTTATACAAATGAGCAGTTTCCATCATGCAGTGGCAATAGGAGTGAAGACACTGTTCTAACAAATTTGTGTCTTTCCATAAATCCAGTATAAAACTACATGGAAAAGTGTGTAATGGAAATAGTCTCATTCTTTAAATGGCTGTTAGCTCTTAAAGTAAATTAAAATTGAACAACTTTTCTCAAGTTCTTTTCTCTCACTCCGGCATACTCTGTAATCATTAATTCTTGATCAAGTTATGTAATGCTTGTGTTAGGTACATGCTTTCTGAATTCACTCTCAGTTTATGGTTCAAACCAGCTCAAGACCCTTGCCAACCCCACCCAGAAGCCACAGCTATGGATCGGTCTGCTGTATCTAGTTTGAGATTGATTGGAGTGAATTGTGGAGCCGCTTTTAGTTGGCAGGGATGTTGGCTGATGTCAGAGGGCCCCTGGGGACAGCAGTGTTCTAAACCAGAACAGACACACCAAGGAGATCTTGGCTGCTGCCCAGAGGCCTACAAAGAGCCATAGGCGTCCAGCGTAGTGCCCAAAATAGGACTTTGAGTTCACAGAGAGAGAAAACAAGAGATGAGAAGTGAGCTGAGCAGAATGCTCTGCCATGTAGTTGCATTGTCTCTATTTTGCTTGAGCACCTGGAACTCTTTCATCTCTGTCTGCTAAAAATCCAACCTCTTTATGTCTCTCTTGTCCATCCCTCAGCGCCATCTCTTGTGACAATGCAGTAGAGGAAAGACTGCACATGGGGTAATGAAGAATGTACAGTACACAAGTATAAGCTACTAGTATGCAATTAAAATATAAATCTATATATAATAGGCCTCACAGTGGCGCAGTGGGTAGCACATTCGCCTCACAGCAAGAAGGTCGCTGGTTCGAGCCTCGGCTGGGTCAGTTGGCGTTTCTGTGTGGAGTTTGCATGTTCTCCCTGTGTTGGCGTGGGTTTCCTCCGGGTGCTCCGGTTTCCCCCACAAGTCCAAAGACATGCGCTATAGGTGAATTGGGTAAGCTAAATTGTCCGTAGTGTATGAGTGTGAATGGGTGTGTATGGATGTTTCCCAGAGAAGGGTTGCAGCTGGAAGGGCATCCGCTGCGTAAAACATATGCTGGATAAGTTGGCGGTTCATTCCGCTGTGGCGACCCCAGATTAATAAAGGGACTAAGCCGAAATGAAAATGAATGAATGAATGAATCTATATATAATACTAATAGTGGTGATGAACTGATGGACTCTGATGCGCCACCCAACACCCATAATTCAACCCCACCCACCATCCCCCCAACCACAGAGTTCCTGTCTATATGGAGCCTTTGCAGAGAGTGGTCATATTTCTCCCTGTGTTTATGTATGTGTATGCATGTGCGTGAGAGAGAAAGAGAAGTGCACCTGTCCTGGACTCTGTACACTGCAGTCCCTTCACATGCATTATTAATGCAAGTCTTACAAAGAGAGGTGTGCTATGAAGCAAGTGGCCCATTGCCCCATACTGCACCTTTACATGAAATAAAAAGCTTTCTTTTCATGTAAACTGACACATTTTTTAAAAGTATTTTTAAGTTGTGACAAAATTGCATAAATATTGAAAATGCCACAAAGCGGTGCTTGTAAAATCAAGATTTCGTTTATGACAAATAATCAGAAGACTAAGGACAGTCTCATATCCTATCTGATCTGAATAATAATCCCAAAGGTCTGGCACACCGCATTCAGTTTATTAATGTGCTCTGCTGTACTGGCAAGAATCTGATCAAACAACAACAGTGCATGATGAACACAACGTGGACATTCAATCTTATCTAAATGGCTAGTAATTATGGATGAGATCATCCAATTTCAGACATAATTATACTTTTGTAATATTAGTCCTAATACAATACCTTGTAAATCATTATCCAATTTAATACAACTGCAATATTTTAGTGCATATTGTGTAAATATGAGCAGAAGTTGTTGTGCTAGGTGGATTAATCTAAAAAGTATGTTCTTGTAAAGTTGTCTATTCGTTATAAATGTTGATTGTCTTTACAATCTAGACTTATATCCCATATATCTCTATCTGTGATATCAGAATTATATATAAAGCAATCTGAAAGCTAATGAGAGGATGCACACACATTAGCAGCTCAGTGCCAATGTTTTGTCAATATCTACAAATGACCATGTGTAAATTCCTGCTGTTCATAGCCTTGCAAATCAGGCTGTGGTTTTATGCTTAAATTGATTGGCTGTTATACAGAGATAATGGGCTTGTTCTAGTTATCCAATACAGTGATACTTGTGTGAGCTGATTTTTCTTTAAGCGACACTGCTGGAAAAAGATTCACTCATTTTCCTTTAGCTTTCCCTTATTTATCAGGGTCGCCACAGCAGAAAGACCGCCAGTTATTTCAGCATAAGTTTTACGCAGCGGATCCCTTCCAGCCGCAACACATTACTGGGAAACACCCATACACTCTCACATTCTCACACACACACAAACACACACACACACACACACACACACACACACACACACACACACACAACGACCAATTTAGTTCATCCAATTCACCTATAGCGCATGTCTTTGGACTGTGGGGGAAACCAGAGCACCCGAAGGAAACCCACACAAACACAGGGAGAACATGCAAACTCCACACAGAAATGCCAACTGGCCCAGCCGAGGCTCGAACCAGTGGCTTTCTTGCTGTGAGGCAAATGTGCTAACCACTGTGCCGCCAAGATTCACTCAAACATTTAGCAAGTGCTATTTAATAAGGTTTTTGTTTCAACACATTTTTAAACAAAATAGTTTTAATAACTAATTTCTAGTTAATAATTTAATTTGTTTATGCAATGATGTACATAACTTAGTCTAATTATTAACAATCTATTTTGCAATATACTAGTATTCAGGTTAATTGGTTAGGTAGGCAGGTTAGGTAAATTAGGCAAGTCATTGGACAACAGTGTTTTTTTCTTTAGCCAATTGGAAAAAATGTTTATTTTTTTAAGGGGGCTCTTCATTTTGTCCTTTATGTTAAAACTTTTTATTCCAGACAAACAAACAAAAACAAGACCTTCTCCAGAAGAAAAGGCATTATAGGAAATACTGTGAAAATATCCTTGCTCTGTTAAACATCACATGTGAAACATTTAAAAAGAACAAACATTTCTCAAGAGGGCTAATAATCTGGCCTTCAGCTGTAATTATTGGATTCTCTGACAGTTAGGCACAACTATCAGCTAATGCTGACAATCTGTTTATAAATGGCCAAATATCAGACAATTTATGGATCTGTGTAGTATTTTGGTACATTACTTTTGTATGAACCATTTTGGTTCATACTCATTTGAATTTAAGATTTATTTGAGTGATTCAAGCGTATACTGTTTTATTCATCAACGATTAACTTGCCAGGTTTGGATTAATTAAAAAAAACTCTGGTGTGAAAAACCATACCATGTATTTCTCTGTGCAGGCACAGGAGATTTAAGGCATTAGGAGATTTTGTTCTTGAGAAACAGAAGAACTGACACTGTTCCTCACACTGTTCTGACCTCCTTACACATTTTGTTAACTCTTCACAAGCACTTATCTAATTAAAATATTATCACATGTGCACAAATATGCATGCCCAGCATGCCCAGCATTGCGTTAGCTAAGTTATAGTTCTTTTGCTAAATAAATGTTACTTTCTTTAAATCCTTAGGTTCAGTTTGAAAAAATGATGTTGTGAATGCTAACAAGCGGAATCAATTTATTATTTTAGTTTTTATTTGGGAGCTCAGATAGCATTGAACCACAAGTGTGAATGCCCTGAAATTTGATTGGATGTTGAGTGCATCGATTCTAGTCAGAATTTGACATGAATTTAATTCAAACATTTAAATTCAATTTGTGAAATACTTATTATAATCTATTATATAATGAAAAACAAGAATGTATTTCACAGTTTACTGCAGCAGTACAGTAAGCAACTAGAAAAGCATGAATATGAAATGTTTATGAAAGTTACTTAAAAAAAATACTTCTAATCATAAATCTCATGCAAATTTAAAACATGTAATTATGTAATGTATTCTGAAAACCTCTACAGAATATTTAATTAGCTAAAGAATAGAGAGTATGAGACTTTTCACATTGGGAAGTTGTAAGCAAACACTAAGGTACAAAGTCGGTCACTGGGGGGGTACCTTTTTAAAATGTGCACTTTTGTACCCATCAAATCTATATTGGTACCTTAACCATACAAACTTTTTTGGTACAAATGTGAACTTAAGTATAGAAAAAGTACCGCCCGGTGACAGGTTTTGTACCTTTATTTAAAAGAGAGTGTAGGATTTTCATTCAACTCATTTTTCATTCAAATTATTTCAACTTTCAAGATTGCTGAAGAACACATTTTGGTCATTTTCTCTTTGCAAACGGGAAATGTGGTCCTAATACAGAATAGTGAATTAACACAAAACACGTCAGAGGTGTCGAAAAGAAGCTATTTTGTAAGCATGATCTCAGAGAGATAGCTAGATTTTACCGACAGAGGACGGTGGTGGACAAAATCAGCTTCCCTTGCAGTCTGACTCAAAATGATCGCTATTTACCGTTATCACAAATCTCCCGTTCGTTCGGGATTGTTCTCGTAACGTTATATGGAGATGTGACGTGCTTCATTCACGTGTTTCCATTTTCCACCTGGGCACTGCAAAAGCTTCTGGTAATAAAATTTTCTGTGATGTTTTATTGACATTTGACATATCTGCTACAAATCAATTAGCCTACCTGAGCCACCTCAATTCAATACAACCAGCAGAAAGCCGCTACCTGTCAGTGCCTTCTTGCCATCACAAACACAAGTCGCTGAACTTACGCATTGCCGATGTAAATCCTGGGAAAGACCTCGTTGAAATGTTGTGCAGGGAGGCTGTAGAAACCGCTGCCGTTGGACAGCAGCTTGTTGAGTTGTTGTACAGTCGCCTCGGTGTCTGTTACGGTGACTTCCAGTGGTGCCTTCGCGGGGCTGTGATGTTTCTTCATGCTTCAGTCCTCCTCCAAAAGCAAAAAACAAAAAAACAAAAAAAAAACACAACAAGTGTCTAGAGGTGAAGATGCGACGGCTTTCGGTTTCCCGGCATTTTATTTCCCTCTCCTCTTGGTTTTCGTGAAGGCTCTCTCTGTTTGCAGGCAGACAGACACACCCGGACTCGCCCACCGGCGGTCTGATGCGATGCTCCGGTGAGCTCGGTAACAGAACTGGCGGAAGATGGCGACAACGGACCGAGACACTAGTCAATGGGAGGCGTTAAAGGGAAAGGCTCTGACTTCTCAACTGCAAACACGGTTCTAGATAGGCTAGACAGCATTTTATGCATTAATGTCGACTGTTGTATGTTGTACTTGATCCTTAACGATTATGCTATACACGGAAACCGATTTGTAATAACCATTAATCTAGAAACACGAGCCTATTCCCGAGCATCAACCCCTCCCTTCACGTACGGGTGGATTTGTGTTTTAATTGACGTTGTGACAGGCAGGCTTATTGAAAGTGATTAAAATTATTTGTTTGCTTGTTTGTTTGTTTGTTTGTTTGTTTGTTTGTTTGTTTGTTTCTTGTTTTACTTTTCTCTCTCCCATTTCAATTTAACTTTTCTAAAAGTCCACCCACTTGTAATTCAATCTCTTCAAAGAGTCAATCTGTTATAAAGTAATTTGTTTTTATCTTGTCCAAATGTGTATTAGGCGTACTGTAAAAGAGAATTAAAGATTTACAATAATAATATATAAAAACTATTGTATAATGCCTAAATGTTACTGATAAACTAATGATGTGCTGGCATGCATTATCAAGAACTAACCTTAACTATCATATATCATGGGTGAAAGCCCAAAAATTAAGTGTTAATTAACATTTGATGAATCAATTATTTCTGAATTAATTAAAATGTACTGAAATAAGGTGATCTTGATTCATAAATGAATTCATATTGAGGTTAGTTCTTGATTAGTTCATGCCCAAACAAACTCATCGATTGTAATATTAAATTTAGGGGTCTGTGCATTTCGTTTTCTGCAAAAGTAAACATTAACAGAATATTAATGGAGCTATATAATGTTTTAAAAGACATATTTGTGGTCTATGAGCTTTTAGGGAAGTGCTGGTGATTCTGGCCAAGTGGAGAAGGTCAAAGCTGTTTTCTTACATATGGGTCTAATTTGTCTTCTATAGCCTATATCACAGATGAAATATACAACATATATTCTCAATTTACATTAAGCAGAAATTTGTATCAATAGTGTGACCAAACCATAATAATAGCTAGTAAGTTGTTTTAATAAAAGAAATGTGTACTTCTTAGTGTTTATCACCTTACCTCATTTGTCACTTTCATTTGTATGTTAATTAATATAACCAAATTCTTCTATCAGGGGTATCAGTAGCATGGAAATAAATAATAATGCATTGCTTCAACAAAACATCCTAAACAAAAACATCAAAACATCCTAACAAAACATCCTAAACCCAAATTTGCAATTATCAATTTAACCACAAGAGGGAGGTACAGTACATTTTATTCCATGGTAAACAAATCTGTACAAGTCTGCCTGCTTGGTCATGCATGTTTATTCTAGCTTGTTTGACAGCATTCAGTCTTGTTTTTTACCTTAATGGCCACGTAGGCTGTCCTCACAATTATTTTTTTCTAAAAATACTATGCTACCTTTAAATGATTTTAAGGTTAAATTGATAATTGCAAATTTG
>CAIGQW010052810.1:5666176-5711085 GCA_903798125.1 Danio choprae
ACTACTTCCTCGTCTTTAAATGATCACAAACTAAACTAAAATCTTCATTTTTTTGTGAGATTTTTTGTTTTAGCAGAAGTGTTCTTATTCCAGCTGTTTAATGTAAGAGGCTCAGCTTGTCACATTGATGCCTTTGAGCGAACAGCAGATCAATGATAGAAGAGTGATTAGAGCTGCTCTTGTGTCCTATAACAGTTGACCTCTGCTTGACTTCTGTTCCTCGGTTCCATAAATACAATCAATCTGACTGCTTAGTCTGTGATTATACAGTATAGCTTAAAGATGCAGTAAACACGCTTGTTTGTTTGTATATCAAGCCCAAATGTTTTGTCTGCATACCCATTGTGACTTGTTGCCCTCTTTGAATGATGTGTTATTATAATATTTGAAAGAAAAAGGTAGCTGCATGTTATTATCTGACCATAACATTATCAAAATAAGAAATCAGAAATTATAATTTCTTTCATTTATATTTGACTTTTTACTGAGAGTATATGCTTGTGTGGATTTCTCTAAATGAAGCCAAGGGCATGATTTAAATATCTGGAGGACATGTTGGGTTAGATGGACTTGGAGGGGGGACTGCATCAGTTTAATGGCCCTTTTATTGACAACTTGGGACTCTGTATATCCATGCAATTAATCCAGGAGCAAACTAAACCACCTGAGACCCTGACAGCATATCCCAAAAAAAGCAAATAAACATTTTAATGTATTTAGGAAATATAACGACAATTGTGTGTGTGTGTGTGTGTGTGTGTGTGTGTGTGTGTGTGTGCGTGCGTGCGTGCGTGCGTGCGTGCGTGCGTGCGTGCGTGCGTGCGTGCGTGCATGCGTGCGTGCATGTGTGCCTCTGACATCCATAGAAAAAACAAACACTATGGAGAAGTCAATGGTTATAGGTAACATACTTCAAAAAATCATCTTCTGTGTTCAACGGTACAAAACTCTCAAACTGTTTGGAACAAGCTAAGGGTGAGTAAATTATACCTTTAAGAAAAAGAGGAAAAAAAAATATATATATATATATATATATATATATATATATATATATATATATATATATATGCCTTGCCAAGACATTATACGTGGCAATTTGTACATTTGCAATTTATTAAAAATATTTAAAATAATTTTACAAATATTTAGAAAATCAATACTACATCTATTGTGCGTGGCGAAGCTGTTTATAATGTTGCATCAATTATAAGTTCCAGCTTGTTCCTTATGTTCAATTATTGTCAAATTAAAAAATGGATTTTTCTACAGAAAATGATGTGCCAAATGTTTTATTTATTAGATTTTCTAATTTTGTAAAATATGGAATTTCTGTACGTTGTAGTGGTATAATGCCCAATCCTTTTGTTAATCTGCTTTTGTAAGAAAAAAAACATTCAAAATTAATATTAAACCATTATTTCTGTTATATATAAAAATAATTATACATTGTGTAATGCCTCACTTTTTGCTAATACATAATAAATAATAAAACATATTTTGGAATCAAATTATATCTTATATATTTATTATACTATGTTTTTTTTAAATGTTTTTTTTATGATATGTTCTGTAAATGTTGAGTTTCAGTGACCTACATGTTTGTCAGGAAGATATAATACACGTTACCCCAGGGAGCAATGTACCAAATCAGCATGTTTCTCTATATCCACAGGGAATTTTTGCCTATACAATTTGCATTCTGATTAGTTGGAGTGATGGATATTTTGGAAGCACATTTATAAAGCAATCTGTCTCCTCCAGAAATGTATCTGACCCTGCTGTTTTTGGACTTAAAGAGAAAAATCCAAAGACTGAGAAGCAGATCTTACTGCAGTAATCAGTACCATATATGAGCCAGTGGGTGGCACTCAGCTCTGCATTCCTAATGGATGTTTTTAACAGATGCCACACACAGCTCCGAGGACAAGTACTGAGCATGTTATTATCATAGAAAATTATGCTTGGAAAAATATTACCTGCATAACGCAACGCTCATTCTGCTTGTGACCATGGCATTTTGTGTTTGTCATCACTGTCAGATCCTCGTGGAAGAACATTTGACTAATGACCTTCAAGACAATAAAGCCTCTTGAGAGAGAGCTGCACTATAGGGACTCGTGCATAATCTAACCATCTGCTTGTTGAAGCACCTGCAGAGTCAGGATCGCGACATAAGAAACTGAGGTGTTCAGAGTTTCAGAGACACTCAAACTGACCTCCTTTACCATTGTCAGCAGTTGTGGGTGGCTGTATAATGGCTAAGACTTGAGAAATGAGGTCATGACACTCATGTTTGTCATTGAGATGAGGTCATCTGCTCCACAGCAGCTTAGATGTTTTGTTTCGTTGTATGCATTAGACCTGAGGATCATAACGCTTGTTTTGTTAGTTTGTTAGCTTTTTTGAGCTGAATTGAAACATATTTTTGCTTGTGTTGGTGTTTGGCCAAGCAATCAAATCAGTCAATATTTGTTTTTAAACCATCATAGAAGATTTTTTTGTGTCCCCTCCCCAGTACATGTGGTTATATGATTTGTAATTTTAATCTGTGCAGATCTGCACTTTCTTTGAACCCCCCGCATTCCCTCTCCTGCTCCACTGGTGCATAGCTAAACAGCAGGACATTTTCTAACCTAAATACAGGACAGAATCTGTTAATATCCTCAAGATTTCACACAATGGATCAAACATCTTCGCCATTTACAATAATGTATTAATATTTATAAATGTTTTATTGCATATTTATAAGATCATCTATTTTCAATGCATAAATCTATATATATTTTTTATAGAAATTCTAACGAACATACAGTGCTCAGGATATATGATAACACCCCATTTTGAAAATGAATATTTTTATCCATTTATCAGTGAATATGGGTAATATATATTGGTGCACCTGAACAAAACAGATTTATTAAACAGATATATTTATTAAAATAATATTTTAGTCACAGAACATATTTAGAAATGGAAAGATAATATATTTAAATTCATGCAAAATATTGCAAGAACAAATACAAACTACAACATTTCAACAAAAGTTTATATATTTTTTGCTTCTCTTGATTTTTGCTATTTTTGAAAATTTTATTTAATATTTTTCCCTGACATATAAACTTGGGCTACTAATTTTTGAACCATTATTGTAAGTTATTTTGTTAGATTAGCTCCAGATTTGGCTTCAGTACTGACTAATCTAATGTTTATGCACAAATATAATATTGTAAAGCATCCTTTAGAAAATATTAATTTAAATGAGAGATTTGTGGGGGATGTACTCATATTTGCTGAGCACTGTAAATATATTTTGTATCAATTCCTTTGAACTTTTAAATCATCAGCCCTAGAGGAATCATATTTTTTCCCACAAAAACACTTAGCTGCACAACTGCATAATTTCAGCATTTATAATAATATTACACGTTTCTAGAGCACCATTAGCAATATTAAAATTATTTCTGAATAATCTTGTGACACTGAAAATGGGAGCAAGTTTTAGTTGAATCACAGAATAAGTCAAATCTCATGTTACAACAAAAATTGTTATTATTAAAAGTTAACCTTTTATTATTGCATGATATATTGCATATTTCACAATATTTCTGTTTTACAATAGTTTTTAATCAAATAAATGCAGCAAAAAGGACCAAAAATATCAATTAACTCCTCATTCACATTCACTCATGTGGTTTTAAACCTTTATGAGTTTCTTTCTTCTGTTGAACACAAAAGAAGACATTTTAAAGAATCCGACTTTTATAGTAGGAAAAAAATACTATAGAAGTCAAGGGGTTCCAGGAACCAGTATTTTTTCAAGATATCATCTTTTGTGTTCAACAGAAGAAAGAAACTCAAATTAACAAGTGAAGGGTGAGTAAATGATGACAGAATTTTCATTATATGCCCTTTAAACAAATGACGGTACCCAAACATTTTAACAGACTATGTGTTGTTGATATATACTGTAGTTGTTATTCGTTCACTCATTTTCCTTCAGCTTAGTGCCTTATTTACCAGGGGTCACCACAGCGGAATGAACCACCAAATATTCCAGATTTTCGCAGCGGATGCCCTTCCAGCTGCAACCCAGTACTGAGAAACACCCATAAACTCTCTCATTCACATATGCACACTGTAAAACTCAAAAAGTTAAGGTAACTCAAACCATTTGAGAAAACTGATTGCAAGAAACCGTTTAAGTTCAAAAACTAATGAGTATAATGAAAATCCTAATGAGTACTGTGAACTTAATCCATTTGAGTAAACGAAGCAATTTGAACACAGTAAAACCCAATAAATTAAGAAAACTCTAACCAACTGAGTACTGTAGAACCTAATAAGGTAAGGCAACTCAAACCGTTTAAGGAAACCGATTGCTACATTTGAGTTAAAAAACAAATCTATATTAGTACTGTGAACTTACTTCGTTTAAGTTGAAGTAATGAGGAATTTAATTAACTCATTACCTTCAACACTGTGTTAAAAACTCTTTTCAAATGAGTAGAATTAACTTTCAGAAAAAAATTGAGTTAACTACACATTTCATTTGATAAAGTTGACTGCTGGGTTTTACAGTGCACTCATACGCTACAGCCAATTTAGTTTATCTAATTCACTTATACCACATGTCTTTGGACTGTGGGAGAAAACTGGAGCACCTACGCGAACATGGGGAGAACATGCAAACTCCACACAGAAATGCCAACTAGCCCAGCCGGGACTCGAACCAGCGACCTTCTTGCTGTGAGGCGACAGTGCTAACAACTGAGCCACCGTGCCGCCCAGTAGTTGTTATTCATTCATTCATTCATTCATTTTCATTTCGGCTTAGTCCCTTTATTAATCTGGGGTCGCCACAGCGGAATGAACCGCCAACTTATCCAGCATATATTTTACGCAGCGGATGCCCTTCCAGCTGCAACCCATCTCTGGGAAACATCCATACACACCCATTCACACTCATACACTACGGACAATTTTTAGCTTACCCAATTCACCTGTACCGCATGTTTTTTTTTGGACTTGTGGGGGAAACCGGAGCACCCGGAGGAAACCCACGCCAACACAGGGAGAACATGCAAACTCCACACAGAAACGCCAACTGACCCAGCCGAGGCTCGAACCAGCGACCTTCTTGCTGTGAGGCGAACGTGCTACCCACTGCGCCACTGTGAGGCCCCCAGTAGTTGTTATTATAACTTAAATATGTTCGAATTTTATATACTTCATTCATAGAACATTGTGCTATTAAGCAATACAGGCAAATAATATACAGTATGTTGTTATTTTCTACTCTGTACAACTTACAAAATAAGTTACATTAATAATACTACTGCTATAGCTGCATTGCATTATTTAATACTCTGGTAGGCATGTGTATTTTTTGTTAGGCAGTTCTCATTAGAGATTTAAACATGTTTAATTATGTTAAATAAATCCTGACAGCAGATACCAGGTATCTTAGCTTCTCAGATAAACAATTGTCTCCAAAATTGTCAACACAGTGCTTGATATAGTGGTTTGTTATGCCTTAGTATAAAGAGCATAATTTGTTTTAGCTTTCAGTTTGTTTGCAGTGGAAATCTCCTCGGTCTCCTCCGGGTGCACCTCCGGGTGCTCCAGTTTCCCCCACAATTCCAAAGACATGCGGTACAGATGAATTGGGTGAGCTAAATTGTCCGTGGTGTATGTGTGTGAATGAGTGTGTATGGATGTTTCCCAGTGATGGGTTGCAGCTGGAAGGGCATCCGCTGCGTAAAACATATGCTGGATAAGTTGGCGGTTCATTCCGCTGTGGTGACCCCAGATTAATAAAGGGACTAAGCCGAAAAGAAAATGAATGAATGAATATATGAATGAATGAATGAATGAACAAAAGAAGTCTTTTTGAACACAAATAGCCAAATACTGTGTTAATAGAACAAACAAACAAAAAGGGATCTATCTCTTCCTCTCATCATCTGTGCTGTGAAGCAATTGTCAGTAGAGCACTGTTTTCCACATCATGAGTTCAGTATGTAACTGGCCCTGAACACGCAGGCCCCGGTGGCTGTTCCTCAGAGCCCTCTTATGTCATTTGAAGGCTGCACTTGTTTTCGTTCACTGAGAGGACTTTGTTTTTTTGAGCAAATTGTATCTTTGAATCCAAATTGATGACTGTTCTGTCACATGAGGATTCGGTCTTAGTGAGCACAGGGGTTGAAATAAGGCTACAATTATCTTACGCGAGTTAAATACTTGTAAACTGTAATTATACAATGTTTGACACTAAATAGCATGTTTCCGAAAATATCTTGCTGCAGTCTTTGAAAGCATTTGCCACCATTTGTTGCTTTGAAGCGAGACACAACAGACAAAAACACCGTTTGGGGGGGTTTTAGCTTTTCAGAAAGTGTATTTCAAGTGTCATGGAAAGAAAGCATGGACTTTGTTTCCTTTATCATGCTTTATCAATTTGTGCTTGTACATTTCAAATACAATACACATTTGTAAAAGCCATTTTCTCAAAATTGAATCAAATCTACACCGAGCTGTAAGGTATATAATTCGCTTGATGCTAATTAAGAAAACATAATTTGATTGTGTATTTTTATTTTCCTGGATGTTTGCAGTATTTTCTGAATTATAAAGTTTCACAAAATCCTCTCAGTGAAAACCTTTGACTCTAATGTGTCAAATTAAAATCTGAGTGAAATCAAAATGTACAGTGCTAGCGCACATTGTTATTCTTTGAGTGAACAATTAATCCACGCAAGTTAATCAACTGAAAAAAATGTTTGTTTTGGTAACCTTCAATCAAAGTCTGACAATTTGCTTCTGAGTTTGGGGTGGTGGTGCCTCTATGTTGACATCAGTTTCATGTTAGTTTGCTACAAGGGAATGATGTGCAAAAAGAAAGCTCCACCCCTACTCAATACTCCATTTCAGTTGAATGTACATCAACATACTGAGAAACTTCCAGTCCATGTGGACTTTAAATAAGAATTCTAAAACTGACTTTAGAATTTAGTAATAAACATGTATGAAAGTAAATGCATGTTTTATTATATAATGCATATGTGGCATATTAAACCGTAGCATTTTAGAAAACTACTATGATAATAAACTGGGCAATATTTTTTTTTCTTGACTTAAATGAGAGGGTTGTTTTCAGACTGTAACACCCCTTGGACAGAACACAGGATGTCACACCTAAGAACAAGGCTAGACTGCTGTAATAGGTCTGTCGGAAAGAGGTTAGGCTTTATTAGGTTAGCAAAAGGGGCAAGAACGTATTACCTTAGACAAACGCCTCTGAATGGCTTAGCGTGTCTCAGTGGAAAGATTACCAGGCTTTAATGGCTGAACACAATAATAAAAAACAACAAAACTAACTCGGGCCCTTGAACTTATTACACTGGATTTAATAGATCTCATTCATGGGAGTTCAGCACAAGTTCAGTTCTATCTAAAGCACTTGCGAATGTAGTGTGTTGTGTTGCCAAAGCCAAGACCAGTGGAAATTCTGCCCAAAATGGACCTGAAGTAATGTGGTGTTTCTCATAATTTCATCCTTCTTTAAACAGTATGATGGGCCTTCCAAAACCACAGCTTGGCCTATAAACTGTACACGTGAAAGTCTGTCCCTAAGCAGACATTCATGACACTTAGTAGATGGACTAAAGACTTTCAGTTTAGGTTGTATTTATCAAAAATTCTGAATTATTACAAAAAGGAGGTGAAATATGAGGACATTGCTGACGTCCTCATTTCTTATAAATGACACAGAATGAGTTTATTTCAGAGAGTAAAGCTGTACACAGTCTCCTGTGATGGTTGGGTTAAGCGGTAGGGTGGGTTAGGCCAATACAATATACGGTTTGGACAGTATAAAATGAATGGAAACCTATGTAATGTACCCACTTTTCACAAAAGCAAAGTGTGTGTGTGTGTGTGTGCGTGTGTGCGCGTGTGCGAGTGTGTGCGTGTGTGTGTGTGTGTTTGTGTGTTTAGTCATATTTTGTGTGTTTTAAGTAGTCAGTTTATCACTTTTAAGGCATGAGTTGTAAACCTTATATATTGCCTTAAAAGCAATAATATAACAAGATGACTACACACACACAAAGCTATGGATAAAAAACAAGAGATCATATAAGACTCTTGGTCAGAAATGTGATTGAAAATCAGGGTTATTCCACTAGTCACCAGATTTTTTTTTTAAGTAATATTTAATATATTATTTAAATATAAGTATTTGAATGATTATAAAATAATACTGCTCTGATAATAAAAACTAATACTACTATAATACTGCTTATCACAAATATGCATTGCCTCTTCTGTCTCTGCACTCCATAGGCCTCTCTTCAATGTGTGCACATGTGTGTTTGCCTGGCCCATGCACTAGCCTGGTTTATGCCAAGCGTTAGCGTGCCTGCAAGCTCAGATCTATCTTTAGCCATTGCTGGATTGTTTTCCTAGTTGCTTCCTCCTCCTCCTCCTCTTCTTCTACTATCCCTTCTCTTCACTGCTCGCTTTTTCCACTCCACAACTGTTACTGGGCAGATTAGTTGAAGCCCAGTTCTGAGAAGCACATGCCACATGTTTTTGTGTGAGAATGAGTGAGTGTGCACTCAGCTGGCCTTGATCTCATGCAGAAAGGGAGCTGTCAGCTGGAGGCAGTGCACAGACGCCTCTCCACGGCCTCAGCCTACGCTCTGTGTGGAAACACGAGATCCACTTCAGTCAGATGCTTATGAGGGATCAGTGTGTGTGTATCTGTTTGTGTTGGAGGGGTGAGGGAGTTTATGAGTGTGCACCTCTGATCTTTAGCTGTTGGAGGTTTAACAAACAGGGGACATGTCAAGCTTCAACTTCAGATTGTACACTAGCTGGCCACTTTATTAGGTACACCTTGCCAGTGCCACTTTAGGCCCTTTTTGTCTTCAGGTTTGCCTTAATTATTTGAAAAATAGGTACAACAGTGTGCTTAAAACATTCCTCAAGAGATATTTTGGATCATATTGAAAGCATCATGCAGTTTCTGCTGATCTGTTGGCTGCACATCCAAGATGTGAATATCTCATCCAACCAAATGCCAAAGGTGCTCTATTGGATTGAGAGCAGGGGTCTCATTTATAAAAACTTGCATAGAAACCTTCCTGAAAGTGAACGTAATCCAAAACATATTTTAATTAATTTATTTATGATTATGGCTCAGATGATGATTTAAAGTTGTTCTATTAAGTCTTATGTACTTAGAATTTACTTTACTGTGCACATTCTCCTGCCAAGTTTCTTCTTTCTAGAGCTTTTGCGTGGGAAGTGGCGTAGGCATGGTGACACTGGTGACTTTGCAGACCATGAAAATCTCAGACCAGCCTCTAAATAAAAAAAACACACACACACACAATAAAAAACACAATGTTAAAACTAGATATGAAGGTCACAGCAAAACAGTTGTAGCATGCAGTAGAGATATAACATTCCTGAACGATTCATCATTTACTCATCGTTTACTCACCCAAGATTCACTTTTTGAGTGAATCTCAGCAAAGTTATTAGGTCATGAGGATGCATTTTGTCACAGTTTATTAACATTGAGACATCTGACACACTATTCTTTTACACAGTTTTCACTTGTTTATAACAGAAGTATTCATTCATTCATTCATTCATTTTCATTTCGGCTTAGTCCCTTTATTAATCTGGGGTCGCCACAGCGGAATGAACCGCCAACTTATCCAGCATATGTTTTACGCAGCGGATGCCCTTCCAGCTGCAACCCATCTCTGGGAAACATCCATACACACCCATTCACAGTCATACACTACGGACAATTTAGTCTACTCAATTCACCTATACCGCATGTCTTTGGACTTGTGGGGGAAACCGGAGCACCCGGAGGAAACCCACGCCAACACAGGGAGAACATGCAAACTCCACACAGAAACGCCAACTGACCCAGCCGAGGCTCGAACCAGCGACCTTCTTGCTGTGAGGCGAACGTGCTACCCACTGCGCCACTGTGAGGCTAACAGAAGTATGTTATTTTAAAAGAATTACTTTGTTTGTTACTAAAAGTAAAAAGTAATTACATGGACAATGACATGGACAGCTTTGTTAATGTAAATGTGTATTGTATTACTATAGTTGACTAGGAGGGTTTGAGCTACCTGTATTTATATATACATATGGATTTCCTTTCTGCAAAGCAAAATATTTTAATGAAATATTGATTACAAATCGATATTTAATGACATCAAACTGAAATCAAATCAAAATCTAGTGTATCTAGTATAATTAATAATCAAATTGAATCGCTTTACTGATCACATACACAGCCCTACTATTTATTGTATATAGCAGCACTTTTTGATTGCTCAGCCAATCAGATTTGAAGACCTGAACTAATTGTTGTCTAAATAGATCAAAAGATACACTGTGAAAGTGTTGGTAACACCATCAACCTTGTGAGATGCTATAATGAAAACTGACCAATTATTCAGACACCCCACACATACACACAGAACAACACCTCCCACTTATGTAGGCCAACTTGCCGCCCTCACATTACTTGTGGATCCAATACCAGTGCAGAAGGATATTATGCATGTGCAGTTTTTTCATCCTATACAAAATTGTCTTATTTACCCCATTTATCTTCCTACTTGAATGGGCCAAGGATGGATTTTATCTATTGTGAGATTAACATTGTCTGTTTAGGGCGTACCTCCTCCCTTTATCATGTGATCACTTAACCTTGCAATGGAGGATCAAGTGAGGACATAATAACTTTCCTGCCAAAATAGGCCTTGGCATGGTTTCTAACAGTGGTTAGTCTTACTGTGTACTCCACAGCGGGTTCCAGAGGACAGATCAGGGTCAGACTTCAGCTACTGAGACAGGTGGACAGCAGAGGTGGTTACCCATCCACAGCAATGTCATTATGTTACCTGTGTGTGTGGGGTGGGTGGGGAGGGGGTAAATTAAAGTATGCACTAATTTACATATGCATGCATATTAATGTATAGATCAGTTGAGTGTACTTGCATCAGATCAGTGCAAAAACTGCACAAAGAGCTTTTTATTCAGAGGAGGTGTTTTGAAGAAAAACATCCGTCCAGACTCAATAATTCAGCATGAGAGTAAACTTTGCTGATCGACGAGGAGAGAAGTGAGTGAGGCTTTTGAGAGTTTGTGTATGTACTTGTGAGTGTGTTTGTGTGTGTGCGAGATAGTGTGCTTAACCAACCCCCCCTCTACCACCACCGAGTCTTTTTCCTCTGCAATGCAGTAAAGTGTGTTAACCTGCCTGGGGAGCAAAGCTGCAAGCTCTGGTGCTGCTGCTTTGTATCACATCCATTTTCTCTCTGTTCTCTTCTCCTTTTCCATACAGCTGTGCTTTTTACGTCCATTACTCCTATACAGTCCCCATCGTCCTTTAAAGTCACCTCCCTGACAGCTTTGTTCCCCTCGACTGCAGCCTTGAAATTGCAAGCTGTCAGGCTCTCTTCACAGCTTCACATCGACTTTATGTTTGACTGTCCGTATGTGCAGACCGTCGCATATAGATTGACTCTTTTGAAGTCACACATATTGAAATAGATGGCGGGTCCTGATTGTACTTTGATAATCTGAGCTAGGGTTTTTTTCTATGTTTACAGGCTCTTTTCAGGTTCTGTGCTGCACCAATTAGCTCAGGTGCTGCATATATTAATGCTGACCCACATATCACAAAGTGGGAATGCGGGAGGCAGAGACTGCAGAGCTCAACACATTCCTTTAACAGTGTGTTATATTGTTGCATATTGCTGTCACATTGAAGCTGCACAATACTTAGGGGAAATATTAAGGCCACACTGACTGGAAATGCAAAACCATATTGTGGGCTCTCCAAAGAAACTCCCAGTAAACATTTTGTTAATTTTTTACCAATATGAGGAACCTTTTGATAATCTAAAGCACTTTAACTTAAAAAAAGAATACAAAAAGAATATATAAAGAATATATAAAAACATATATGAGAAAAAAAAATTTAAAAGATTTTTTATATTGAATGTGAAAATGTTGTCTTTGTCCTGTTGTTCGGTGTGATGCCTTCTGATAATGCCGCAAATTAATTTCCCTAAGAAGACAAATAATTAAATGAATCTACCTATCAAAAGGCAGATTTCTCAATGATGCTGCAGAAGAACAATGTTTATTTCCCCAAGTGAAGTTTATTTATAAACTAATTTCGAGAGAATCACGTGCTTAATTTTGGTGCGACTGGTCCCGCATTATCCAATTTATGATTCACCAATCAGAATCATTCCTAAGCCACTATTAATACCTTAAGTTCCATATCACAGCCATCTTCGTTTTGAAGAATCCCCCCTTCTAACCCTACTCCTCCTTTCCTATATGGGTGGCACGGTGGCCCAGTGGTTAGCACTGTTGCCTCACAGCAAGAACGTCACTGGTTCTAGTCCTTACCAAGCCAGCCGACATTTTTTTCTCACATTCTCCCCGTGCTCATGTGGGTTTCCACTGGGTTCACGGTTTCCTCCCATCATCCAAAAACATGCAACTTAAGTTAATTGACTAATCCAAATTGGCATCATAGACATGCTCCAAGTAAATAGTTATCTCAAGTGCAATCACTATCTGTTCATTAGCTACTACAGCAGGGAAGTTCTCGAGATCTACCTGAGCTCAAACTCCCCTCTCGCCTTGCAAACGAGAGGGAGCCCCAGGCTCGAGGATCTATAAGCTCAGGGCTCTATCCCAGGACAGCATGCCAAACAAGCTTTATAATCAATCATCAGCTAAGTGTGAACTCTTAAAAGAACCTTGAAAGTTAAGTTAGAATAACAAGTTATTTATTTGTTGAAAGAATACTTTTTTGATCTAAACAACCATTTTCCACTATAAACTTAAGACACCAAAGACACTTTCAATGAATGTTTAAGGAACCATCGATGCAATGCTTCTCACCGTATCTACCATCAATGAAGCCATCAATGTTTCTTACCATGTCTAGTTTGGATGCAAATATTGTTTAACCACAGCAGTCTGAAGCTTTCCAAGTACATTCATACTTCCATGAGTGGACTAATTACTCGAGAAATAGAGTGTGGCATCAGTTTAGATTTTTGCATTGTGTCTTATCCTTTTCAGACAAAATGACTGATTATAATGTGTTTTATTATCTTTAGTTGCATTTTTAATTAAAATCACATTGTGGTACTTGCTCGAGCAATACATCATTCATGATGCATGATATATCAGCCATATTGGTATTACCAGCCATATCAGAATTGATTTAGAAGAGCTTATTCCAGACAAAAGCTTTCAGATTGAAATAATTAAAATATTTTGGTATATAAATAATTATAAATATATTTTAAATATATTAGATTTTTTGCCATTTCTTTATTTCTGCAGTTAAGGTTTCAGAATAAAATCAATTGACCACTGTATTTATTTGCATTTCTTTTCTGCAAACTGGTTTAAATTTAAAAAAGCATATCAAGCTTTTTGTTTATTAGTCTATACGTATCAGTTATCGGCTTCTAAATGTAAAGAGTTATTGATTACTGGTATCAACCAAAATGTTCATGTCTGTTCATCCCTTAAGTCAAGTGAATAATTCATCATAAAACCACAAGCAATTATTTTGCTTATAACTTTAACAATAATTTTGTTCCACCTGTATTGCAAATCCATTTTAAATCAAACATCAGTTAATCTTCTCATTTGCAATATTTGGATTTGGTCGTTTAATGAGACGGACATGGAATGAGTACAAACAGTAGACTGTTTATATTAGCAATTAGACACTTTAAAATATTGGGGGGAAACATTAGCTTATTTAGTTATTTACATTGTTTAACCTTTCTCTGAGTTTTGGTGGATTAATCGTAGAGCTTGAGTTCGGTTGAGTATTGCCTGGAATTGCTTATACTCAAAGCTAGTCAAATATAAGCATTCTTGTCTATTTTTAGAGATCAAGATGACAGTCATGGCAATAGCTTTTCTAGACGTTATTTATTTTACAGTCATAAAAATGACGTTTCCATCTCTCTTCTGTGCATTAAGGATCTTTCAAGTTTGATAAGTGCATCTTTATTGCCTGTGGTTAATCTTTAAACATTCAGATCCTCTCCAAATAAACAGCCAGTGGTGTTTATGCAAATGCCAGTTCCTTAGTTGTGTTAAGTGCTGGTTCCAAGAAGATGAGTGGGTTTGTCCCCAAACATGGTATTAAGTAGTAACAGCAAGGAGTCTGTTGGTCTTCAGCTGTAACACGTGAGGCAATGGAAAACAAATGCTGTCATTACTGGCTACTACTCTTTATGCGTCTGCCAAAGTTTCCCAAGCCATTTAGGTGTATGTTACAAATCACGTATCATATGAGAGTTGAGCATATTCATTGAGCATTTAAGGTCGTCTTACAGCAATGAATACATTTGTTTTTGTAAATCATCAAAGAATGATGTCTGTTCATTCTTTTCAAACTCAAGCTGATGGAAGAATGGCTTCAGAAAATAATCAACCAAGCGAGCACAAACCAGAAAATAATTGTCCGGGAAGCTTGTGATGGACCGGGTTGCAACTGCGATAAACAAAAGCGTCTTTATGGAGGTGTCCATTTAGGGGCCGTGAAGTGAATACCCGATGTGCTTTGCATGGGTTGCTCTCAACAATTAGGAGAGGAACCGTGCTTGGCTCTCGGCCCCGGGCTCAACGCCGCCCCACACACAGCGCATGATTAACAGCCACCTGAACTCTCACCTGCAGCGCCTGCCAGCTGCCAGCATCAACACCGCTTTCCCTGCCATACATCAGCACAGAATGAACTCCTAATAGGGCGATTGTTTTCCAAAATGAAGAGTGTGAGAAAAGTCCAATTGTAAGAAATGAGCAAATCACGTTTTTCTTGTGATGGCAAATCTGTTTGTCTTGCCACTGTATATTGTAAATATCTTGACTAATTTGCTTTTTGCTTTTGTTTTTGTTTGTATATATATATTTGATTAGTTGCTTATGTTGTAAACATTAATGAATGGTTTAGTGAGTCATATTAACTGTTAATGTGCTTTAGTGAAGCATGAATTCATTAATAGTAATACACTGTAAAAAAATATTGGCTTGCTTTATCTTATTTTAATACGTTAATCAGGTATCAACTAAATTGTTTAAGTTATATAAAGTTAATTCATTCATTCATTCATTTTCATTTCGGCTTAGTCCCTTTATTAATCTGGGGTCACCACAGCGGAATGAACCGCCAACTTATCCAGCATGTTTTTTACACAGCGGATGCCCTTCCAGCCGCAACCCATCACTGGGAAACATCCACACACACCCATACACTACAGACAATTTAGCCTACCCAATTCACCTATACCGCATGTCTTTGGACTTGTGGGGGAAACCGGAGCACCTGGAGGAAACCCACGCCAACACGGGGAGAACATGCAAACTCCACACAGAAATGCCAACTGACCCAGCCGAGGCTCGAACCAGCGACCTTCTTACTGTGAGGCGAACGTGCTATCCACTGCGCCACCATGAGGCCCTATATAAAGTTTAACTTAATATTTTTTATCCAGTTTGATGTAAGTTGAGATGGCTAGAAAAGTTCATTTGGTTCAACTATAAAATGTAAGTCAGCAAGAATTTAACAAAAAGTCATGACAAAAATGTTACTTTAACATAGTTTCACTTAATATTTTAGGCAGTTTGACTAATTTAAGTTGAGATGACTCTCGATTTTAGAAAAGACACAAAGCTTTCATTTTGCATTTACTTTTAGAAACTGTCTTGTTAAAATTATTTTAAAGAAATAAAATAATACATTTTTAGTGGGGCAGCATGGTGGCGCAGTGGGTAGCACAATCGCCTCACAGCAAGAAGGTCGCTGGTTCGAGCCCCGGCTGGGTCAGTTGGCATTTCTCTGTGGAGTTTGCATGTTCTCCCCGTGTTTGCGTGGGTTTCCTCCAGAAGTCCAAAGACGTGGTATAGGTGAATTGGGTAATAGTGAATGGGTGTGTATGGATGTTTCCCAGTGGTGGGTTGCAGCTGAAGGGCATCCACTGTGTAAAACATATGCTGGACAAGTTGGCGGTTCATTCCGCTGTGGCGACCCCAGATTAATAAAGGGACTAAGCCGAAAAGAAAATTAATAAATGAATGAACATTTTTAATGTAGAATTACATTTACAACATTAAAATAATAAGATATTATTGACAACGATTTTTTTTAAGTTATACAAAGTTTAACTTAATATTTTTGTCAGTTTGAGTGATGAAAAGTTAATAAGATTCAACTAAATAATTTAAGGCAGCAAGAATGTTTTTACAGCGTATGAGTCAAGTATATATGAGATATTGCTTATAATATATAAGACCTGCTGGTTATTTTATATAAGAATTAATGCATCGATGAGTAAAAGTGTGTCTCAACTGTTCAGTGAATTGGCCTTTTATTCTTGCTCAATCTAGCTTTTCATATGAACACATACTGATGTTATTTCAAACTCTAAACCCTGAGATGAGAGTCCTTCATCTGTAAAAAGACAGCAGCAATATTCTCTATGAAACGAAAACTATTTCTTTTGTAACCAAGCGAGTGAGTGACTACATGAGCTCCCACACTCACGTGGGCTTCACTTCACACGTGTGTTTCTCTCCCTCACACCATGACCCCTCTCACTCCTCTCCACGCCTGCTTGAGCAATAATGGCACTAGAGGACTGGATCTGGCATACTGTACTGCTGCTAAACGAGTTCTGAGATGGGATGATGGAGCAGGAGGGGTGTCCTGCTGTACAACAAAAGCATCCACACTATGGTGCATTCAGCCAGAGGCAACGCAGAAGAGAGAGAGAGAGATCACCACCCACACCAAAACTGCTTTACTATCAGTGGGTGGTGAAAGAAGAGCCCTGAGTGTGGGCAGACCGGGTACTGATGGAGTAATTTTGATTTGCAGAGAGATAATTGTATGGCACAAATACAAACAAAAGATGTGATGCAGAATGAATATGTGCAATCAGTAGAGAATGCAAAAGACTGCATATCTACAAATGCTTAAAAATATTATTTATATATATATATATATATATATCCAGGTTGTTATAAATACTTTTATTTGCACATTAGATTTTTAAATGGAATTAAAAATATATATTTCAAGAGTTCACACTTAGCTGATGATTGGTTATAAAGCTTGTTTGGCATGCTGTCCCGGGAGAGAGCCCTGAGCTCATAGATCCTCGAGCCCGGGGCTCCCTCCCGTTTGCAAGGCGAGAGGGGAGTTTGAGCTCAGGTAGATCTCGAGAACTCCCCTGCTGTAGTAGCTAATGAACAGATAGTGATTGCTCTTGAGATGACTACTTACTAGGAGCATGTCTAGATGCAGAGTTGGATTAGTCAATTAACTTAAGTTGCGTGTTTTTGGACGGTGGGAGGAAACCGGGGAACCCGGCGGAAACCCACGTGAGCACGGGGAGAACGTGCAAACTCCACACAGAAACGTCGGCTGGCTTGGTAAGGACTAGAACCAGTGACGTTCTTGCTGTGAGGCAACAGTGCTAACTACTGGGCCACCGTGCCACCCATCTAGGAAAGGAGGAGTAGGGGTGGAAGGGGGGCCGCAGCAATCATAACACGTGATCCTCTCGAAATTAGTTTATAAATAAACTTCACTTAAAATTAGCAGTTTTTCTTAATAGTCATATAGTCTTTAGAAGCAGTAAAAGCAGTGGAATCTTTTTCTCTTCTATTAAACAACATTGCTAAAACAAAATAATAATTCATTACAAATTAAAAACACACAAAAAATCACTAATGCATTTCATAAATCAGATTTAACTGCAGACTACCAGAATAACCAGTAAATGTTAATGATGCTCTATGTTTTTGATTGACTAAAAGGACTGGCTCACAGGAGTCATTTGATGAAAAATCAGACTGCACTGTTTGCGATGTGTTTTTGATTCACACAAAATAAAGCTCTCCCGAGAGAGTCATTTGGTTGAGAATCATATTTTTGATTCACAAGAGTCATTTCATAGATAATCAGGCTACACTGTTTGCAATGTGGTTTTGATTGACTAAAAGAACTGGCTCAAAAGAATCATTTGATTGAGAATCAGACTACACTGTTTGCTATGTGTTTTGATTCATTAAAAAAATCTCTGAGGAGATTAATTTAATGGAGAATCAGACTTGTGATGTGTTTTGATTCTCTAAATCAACTGGATCTCCTAAGAGTCGTTTGATGGACAACAGACAATATGCACATTTAACTGGCTCAAGAGAGTCATTTGATGGAGAATCAGACTACACTGTTTGCAATGTTTGTTTTTTATTCACTAAAAGCACTTGCTCATGAGAGTCATTTGATGGAGAATCAGTCTACAATGTTTTTGCTTTTGTTTTTTATTCACTAAAAGAACTTGTTCATGGGTGTCATTAGATGGAGAATCAGGCGGTTTGCAATGTGTTTTTGATTCTCTAACAACTGGATGCCAAGAGTCTTTTGACAAAGAATGAAACTATGGACAGGTTGTGCATTTTTTATTCATAAAAGACATTCATTCTGGGACCTACACTGTTGATTCTTGATTGACTGTTGTTGTTGAACAAGAAACTCACTCCATATGAGGAAGAACAACAGAAGAAAACACTGGATCCACTTAAATGAATTACTTCAACTTGTTATGTCTGAAATGATTAGGTTATTTTTTTAATTAACTTATGAAAAAATATATATATATAATAAATTAAGTTTAAAAAAATCCATTAAGATGTAACAATATGAAGCAATTTGATTAAGTTTGCAATTTTACAATATATATGTGAGCGCTGTTAACACAACTAAACAGAGTTCAGTTCCATTCATTTCATTTTCTGTCACAACATTGTTGGGGAGTATTTTTTTCGATTGTTTAAACACATTACCCCTTGTAAAAATGCTGTGCTGAATTGCACTACAGGTATTAAAGTACTGTGGGACGTAAAAGTAACTAGCCAATATTGAAGCTACCTGAGGCTTCAGTCATGCTGAGTAAGAGGATTCATGTTTAATGTGCTGTTGTCTTCAAAATTGAGTCTCGCACATTAACTTAATGAAAGCAGAAGAACTTGACCCTATCCTGCAGATCAGGCATAGTATACTGTTTGCAACAAATCATCCATGCTTATGAAACCTGCTCATCGTGCACTGCATTTATTTCTCTTTAATTGTTCTAAAACATGGTTTCTTTTAAAGTAATTTTAGATCATTTTATTTATTTTAAAGATTTTAAAACGCTCTGTTTATTTCCATGTTTCACTACCAACATTTACAATGTAAGAACGGCAGATCAATTCTCAATCACTCTCAGCCACAATACTGCAATACATAAATCAGCTGTTGAGTTCAGCAGTGGACCCGATACTGCAGCATTAATCCCCAAGAGCTGTCTGGCCAGATGGGATACTGGGATAATCCTGGTACAGGATCACTGGACCTGAGAGAAAAGACTGTTGATAAACACATAAAAACTGTTTTTCCTGCCTGGACTTGTATGGGGACTGCTTAAGAATCCCTCTGCACCACACTGGCATTACCAAACATGTGCCTTTCCAATATTTAGGATTAACATGTCTAGGGTTTTAAAAAAAATAATGCAGACACAAAGAGTAGACACCAATACAATGCATTCTTAAAATGCTCAAAACGTCTGTTGAATGATGACGTTCCTGTATGATTTAGATTCCCTTGGTTGTATGCATTGACAGCAACCCCTGTTTGTTGATCTCAAGAATGACTGATATTGATGCTTTTAGATGTTAAGGTTTATATTCTAGCATTAATGAGGTGTTCTCAGTGCTCAGAGGCCCACTGTTGAATTATGTGAAACCTTTGGCTTAAGTATTTTGGAATTTATGCAAGGCAATAATTCCCGAGGGGCCTCTCGTCTAATGAATCACACTTACAAAACAAAGCAAATAACAAAATCCTAAATAAGATCAATATTTTAGCAAAAGAATTTCTGAATGTTTAAGGTGAGTATGGTGTATTGCTTTCTCTGTTTTGTTAAGATAGTAGATTGAGACAATTGTTTTGTAATACAAGGTTTCTTTAATATAATGTTTAAATATGCTAATAAGATGTCAAATAATTAAATATTCACTGTTTTGCATACATTGCTTGAACCTATTTGAACATTGAAGGATCCCCGGTTCAAAATTCAGTGGGCATTTACATGATGCTAATTTTAACTAAACACATTTAACTAAACTAATTTTAACTAAACTGCCAACTTATCCAGCATATGTTTTACATAGCAGATGCCCTCCAGCTGCAACCCAGTACTGGGAAACATCCATACAAACTCATTCACACACATACACTACGGCCCATTTAGTTTATTCAATTCACCTATAGCGCATGTCTTTGGACTCTGGGGGAAACCAGAGCACCCAGAGGAAACCCACGCGAACACGGGGAGAACCTGCAAACTCCACAAAGAAATGCCAACTAACCTAGCCAAGACTCGAACCAGCGACCTTCTTGCTGTGATACGACAGTACTAACCACTGAGCCACCGTGTCGCCCCTTTTAAAAATTCATTCATTCATTCATTCATTCATTCATTCATTTTCATTTCGGCTTAGTCCCTTTATTAATCTGGGGTCGCCACAGCGGAATGAACCGCCAACTTATCCAGCATATGTTTTACGCAGCGGATGCCCTTCCAACTTCAACCCATCACTGGGAAACACCCATACACACTCATTCACACACATTAACTACGGACAATTTAGCTGACCCAATTCACCTATACCACATGTTTTTGGACTGTGGGGGAAACCGGAGCCCCCGGAGGAAACCCACGCAAACACGGGGAGAACATGCAAACTCCACACAGAAATGCCAACTGACTCAGCCAGGGCTCGAAGCAGCGACCTTCTTGCTGTGAGGCGATTGTGCTACCCACTGCGCCACCGTGCTGCCCCTTTTGAAAAATTTTTCATTTCATTTTCATTTTGGCTTAGTCCCTTTATTAATCTGGGGTTGCCACAGCGGAATGAACCGCCAACTTATCCAGCATAGGTTTTATGCAGCGGATGCCCTTCCAGCTGCAACCCATCTCTGGGAAACATCCATACACACCCATTCACAGTCATACACTACGGACAATTTAGCTTACCCAATTCACCTATACCACATGTTTTTGGACTTGTGGGGGAAACCGGAGCACCCGGAGGAAACCTACGTCAACACAGGGAGAACATGCAAACTCCACACAGAAACGCCAACTGACCCAGCCGAGGCTCGAACCAGCGACCTTCTTGCTGTGAGGCGAACGTGCTACCCACTGCGCCACTGTGAGGCCCCTTTTGAAAATTATATATCCTTATTATCTGCAAATAATATTCATTTTTTTATATAGTGACATCACAAAGAACTGGCCTGGAGGGCATAATACAGCATTTTCATTATTATTGCAGATGTGCATAAACAGGATTAAAGTTGAGTCCACATCGAGTAGCCACTGGTGTTGTCATCAATAAATTACAAGATACAAATCTTTTGCATTATGCTACAATTTGCAATTTATTTGCAGGACATAACTATATACAAATGCTGTCAGACAGCTCAAAACATCTTTATTCAAATGCAGTGGTGGACTCAAGTAAAAGTGCCATTACTTGCCTAAAAATTTAGTACACATAAAGTACCTGTTGTAAATATTACTCAAAGTATGAGTAAAAAGTAGCCCTTTTAAAAGTGCTCAAGAGAAGTGAGTAGTGAGTATTACGATGTGAAAGTCTGTCTGTACGCTGTGATGCGTTTACATACCATTTGTGCATGTGTGTGAAAACGTAACATTCTGTAGCACATTTAGTTATTGTTTAAGGCCATTTCAGTCATCATACAGTAGACATCCACCATCTCATCAGTGACATGCAGTCTAAACAGTCTATGGGTCATTGTGTCATTAAAGATTTTGGACATCTTATTGGACACTTTTAAGGCTTCTAAATGGTTAGCTGCACTTATGAAGCGCCCATCTCTTGAGGTTGTTCAGTAGGATTTTGTGCGATTTGATTGGAGAGGAATCACAGGACTGATTTTTCTACTTTAGAAAGAAGTTTTTCATAGTCACTGCAGGTTGAAGGAAAATAGTGGAGTAAATGTACTGATACAGCACTAAAAATAAACTCAAGAATAAGTAAAAGTACACATTTTTTAAAACTACTTATTAAATTACAATTCCTGAGAAATACTACTCAGTTACAGTAATTTGAGTATTTGTAATTTGTTACTTTACACCACTGTTCAAAAGACAGATAGCATTATGTATTATTTTTGTTTAAGCCATAATTTGCACAATACCATAAAATGTTATTAAAATTTCTCACAAGGTAAAAATGCGACTGTGACGTGCGATTGACTTAAAACACATTGAGGTGAAGGGTGTTACAAGTGAACGGTAAGTAAATGATGACATAATTAACATTTTTGGGTGAACTATCCCTTTAAAAGTTATGTAAATAAGGCAAATGATTTTTGAACAGACCTCTTTGTTAAAAAATAAATAAATAAAAAGTGTAGCACTCTGCCTGTGCCTCAGATATATATCTGTTAAACATGTTTAATGAACACATGTATTTTGGATGATTGATTTCTGTCTAGCTGGAAATAATACAAATTCAAAACTGATTAAAAAAAATGTGAAAGTGTTGTTTTAATCTAATGGAGATAGCCTAGATGTCAAGCTCATTGAAACCCGTTAAAACCCCACCCCTCTTTGAAAGTCCAGTATACATCTGCTATTACAGATTGTTTTTTACAGCCCCCCAAATAGTGAAACCTCAGTGTACTGTATTCCCTGGCAAAGCTTTTGAGCTGGACTACAGATTTATGACCCACGCTATCTTGCCCTGGGACTGTGTTGGGTTCTCGGCAATCCCACTCCCCAGGACACTTTCTCATCTCAGTCCCAGTGGCAGTTTTATGAGCCTGTGGAAAATAGTGCTGGCTAGAAAGATCCCCGCCTCCTGACAACAACGATAAACACATTCACATCCCCCATTGTGAGAGGCAAACTGAGCTGAATCTCTTCCAGACTCGTGAGGTGTCTTCAGGGTGATATTAGATTTAGCAATATAGCCTTTTAGAGATCTTCCGAGACACAGGAGCCATCAGTTCTCTGTATCCCTGTCTGTCTCCCACACATGAAATATACAGGCAGCCACAAAGGCAATTAAAAGGTCCTGCGTGGCTCTCTGAGGTCACCCATGGTTACAGGCTCACAGTTGCTGAGGTGACAAATAAGAACGTCTGGGCTGTTTGATTTGCCATCTACTGCACAGAAGGGGCTCTCTGAGCACCTATGGACTCTTTTTTTGTGATGTGTGAAATTACAGCCAGAATGTGGCCAAAATTGCATCCCAGGACGGCAGCTTTCAATACCATTGTCCTCTAATAGACCAGGCTTTAGAAGAAAGTGCTTTCACAGCTGCACAAAATAATGCAAGCTGTTTTTTGCATTATTTTTACATTATAAATTATAAGTGATATATTTATATCCCATTCCAGCATAAAAATAGAATGTTGCAAATTGTGGATGGACAAGTTAAAAATAGTGCTAATTAAATTGTCATATGAGGCGTCTCACTATATGAGGACAGGAACCCATTGATTTCATTTCTAGACCTGCTCTAACAGTCACTTCACAACAGTTCTACAGTTTTTTTTGTTTTTTTTTGTTTTGTGTGGTTTATTTATGAACTAATTTCGAGAGGATCACGTGCTTGTGATTGAACATGGCTGGTACCGCATCAGTCCCGTATATTGCACCAATCAGACGAATACTGACACGCTATAAATAACCAGAGTTTTCCACTCCAGTCATCTTCGTCTTGAAGAATCCCCCCTTCCACCCCTACTTCTTCCCTTCTCCTGATAGGGGCATGGCGGCCCAGTGGTTAGCACTGTTACCTCACAGCAAGAACACCGCTGGTTTAGCCCCTCACCAGGCTGGTCAGCGTTTCTGTGCGGAGTTTGCATGTTCTCCCTGTGCTCGCGTGGGGTTTCCCGGTTTCCTCCCACCGTCCAAAGACATACACCATAAGTAAATTGACTACTCCAAAGTTTTGAGACAAACTCTTAGCCAGCTATATCTCAGCACGTTCACAAGCAGGGGAGTTCTCAAAACCTACCTGAGCTCAAACTCCCCTCTCGCTGAGCTCTGTGCTCTCTCCTGGTACAACATGCCAAATACCATTTATTATCAATCATAAGCTAAGTGTGAACTCTTTTTATGTAGAGAAAAAATACACACACAAAAAAAAAACCTCACAACAACCCATCAAATTTAATGCTTGGTTTTATTTAATCATGAAATGCTATTTTTTTGCAATTAGTTTTTTATTCTTGTATTATGTAAAGTTTTTTTTGTAAAATTTAGTTTTTGGCATTTCTTGCCTTTATTAAGACAGCACAGTAGCTAGACTAGACGTGAAGTTGGAGAGAGAGAGGTGGGATGGAATCGGGAAAGGTCCATGAGCTGGGATTCAAAACTTGGGATGCCCAAAGTGCAATATGGCACTACATGTTGGCTCACTGCCAACGACGCTCTCAGTGCTATTTTTGAATGATACTTGTTTTTCTAGGTTTGTTTTAGAGCTGCATTGCTAAATTATTGAAGATTGTCATGTGTTTAAGTTGCAGTCAACTTCAACGGAATTTGTTTAATAATAACGAATGTACTAAACTGCAAGAAAAATCTAAATAAATAAAAGGTGGCATTTTTTCCTCAAGACCAGTCAAATGTAATTCTAAACAGCAATGTGCAATCAAATGTAAATATGTATTAAAATAGTTATTGGATTTAATTTTTATCTTTGATTTTATTGATATTTATTGCTTTTAAAATAATAACATCTATACACCAAACTCTTAATAATATAATAAAATGATATGTAAATATAATATTGTTGTCACATTAACATATTCCTTATTTTTTTAGATGTCAACTCTGAGCAAGAACAACAATAAACTCCTAAAAACAGTAAAAGAAATGGAAGTGTTCATTAATGAGTGCTTTTCATTCATTCATTCATTCATTTTCCTTCGGCTTTGTCCCTTATTTATCAGAAGTTGCCACAGAGGAATGAACCACCAACTATTCTGGCATATGTTTTACGCAGCGGATGCCCTTCCAGCTGCAACCTATTACTAGGAAATACCCATACACACTCACATTCACACACACATTCATACACTACGGCCAATTTAGTTTATCCAATTCACTTATAGCGCATGTCTTTGGACTGTGGGGGAAACCAGAGCACCCAGAGGAAACCCACGCCAACATGAGGAGAACATACAGACTCCACATAGAGAAACCAACTGACCCAGGCGGGACTTAAACCAGCGACCTTCTTGCTATGAGGCCACAGTGCTAACCACTGAGCCACCGTGCCGCCAAGAGTGCTTTTGTGAGAGGATTTAAACATAAACTAAATAAAATTAAACATGCAAATAATGGACAAAGATGAATCATTAGCGTGCTTGGTTTACGCATCTATATTTGTGCAATATATTTGTGCAAAGATTTACAAACTAAGTTAAATGTTATTTTTTATGGGTCTTAGTGTTATTTTGAATGTAAATTTTATTTAGAGAGCTATAGGCTATCTTTATCCAGTATCTAAGTAAATAAAAATAAACTGTAAATACAGCGGGGAATGACTTCATGATGGATGTGACATGATTTAAAGCAAGCACCTGCCATCTCGTGATTCTCCTGCTTAATCCTTTCATAATCCCAGAGGCTCCCCCGTCTTTCTTGGGTCCGTGTCAACAACACACTGACACATCATTTGAGCAGCATCCAGATCCTTCCTTTGGGGGTCAGACACTGCAATGCAGACTACTCTTATACACTAATTTTTGACATTTCATTAAACAGATTTTTTTTAAAGAAGTTTATTAACATATCTGAGATGCCATCCAAGCTTCTATGTTCACAGTGTTCTAATAATGTGAAACCGGTTAGTAATGTAGGCTATTTATTAATAACTGTAATTAAAATATTTTCTTACACTGCTGGTGTTCCTCAAGTCCCACCTGTCAAAACGCTTTAAACATCTCCTTCCCTGTTTAAAGCACTAGCAGTTTGATGAGGGAGATACAATTCAATATCACTCGATTATATTAATTTTGCATGCATTTAATTTTTATTTTAAAAAAGGTGACCACCAACTGGATTTCATTACTCCGGGTCTGCTTATTATCTTCGTGTTCAACAGCAGAAACGACTAAACTAATAATAATAACATTGGAAACCTTGTTACTCAATTTTTTTACTTTAAAAACATCTAAATGTATTTTCCATTTTTTAAATTCTAATTCTAATTAATTACACACAATCTGCGTAATATCTTCTTTTAGGAAAAATCTACTTAATGTATTATAAAATATCAATTATTCCTGTCATGGCAAAGCAAAATTATTTAGAATTATTATTCTAGTCTTCTTTGTCACATGATCCTTTAAAAATCATCTAAATCTGTATTTTTATTAATAACAATTTTTACAATAATAATTACATTTTTAAAAAGTATTTTCTATTAAGTAGGACTGTTAAATAATCCTCAGTTCAACAACAGTTATCCAAGAATCAGATTGCGACTGGCATCACAGTGAATAAACATCTTTGTTTTACTGTGCCACGCATTTTTTTTCTTCATTGCAATAATAGTGCCCTGAAAGTAATTTTGCTCATTTGAACACTATGTACAAAGCCGCACGGAACAGCCTCAGTTTTATCTGCAGAACTGATAACATTCCATCACGAAGGTCTGCGGCTTGTTTACTGGAAAGTTAAATGAGTGTAAAGTTGGAGGCTTTAATAGTTGTGGTGAGGCTGGACGCGTGAGTATGGAAATTCTCCACAGGGCTTGTTTAGTGCTCTGCATTATCAATGAACGCTCATCTCATGTCATCTCTGCTCAACAGGACATCATGCATGACTGACCGGAGGGAACATCAACTATTTACCACTTTGGAAGAGCTTTTTGTTACATAACACTTTCTCTCTCTCTTTTTTTGTACAGACTAGATGCCTTGGCTTTTTAAGGACATCTTTTAAGTCTAAAAATAATGTTTATTCACAAGTCCCAAATCCATTGTAGTAAAATATTTCGACAAACATTTACATAAGTAAATCCGGCTTGTGGGAGAGGATTACTGTTTGAGGGCAGTGGCACATGTTAATTAACCGGCTCAGCAGGGTGACCGGACTCATTCTTAAGATAACGTGGAGGAAAAACTGGTTTGGTCAAACGCCATTGGAACTCTGTCTGTCATGACATTCGGCTTGGTCTTCAGCTCCACCCGTGCGATACTCATAGTGTATTGACAGCCAGAGGTCATGGATCAGAAACCTTGACAAGCATCTGTTTTCTGGGGTGGAGGAGGCAGGGGTGCAAACCGGGGAGATCAATAAAATCTTTAACATTTAACTCGGTGGTGTCCCTTTCAGCACAGCAGATGCACATTGGATATTGATGGATGAATTTCGGTGTAATTTAAGTTCATTGTTTGGAAGAGGTGCTTTGTTGATGTTTAACACATACAGCTATGGACAAAATTGACAATGTTCAGTTTCCATAGATGTACTGGATTTAATAGGAAATGGTTTTGAAGTAAAATTATTATATTTGTTTTATTCTATGAAGGTGTAATAACAGTTCTTCCAAATTTCAAATGAAATGGGGTTTTTTTTCAGGAAATTACAAATGTTCAGTCTAAGGAATGTTTTCATGTGTTGTAAGTGAAAGTATAATATTGATTTCTTAGAGGGATAATTCACCCAAAAATGAAATTTCTGTGTTTATTTTTTTACTCTTCACTTGTTCAAAACCTGAACACAAAAGAAGATATTTTGAAAAATGCTCATTGCTGGGACCCACTAACTTGCAATATGTATTATTCTTGGAATACTATGGAAGACAATGGGTGCCAGCGACCAGCATTCTATAAAATATCTTCATTTGTGTTCAAGAAGAAAGAAAGAAAGAAAAAAAGGTATGAAACCGCATGAGGGAGAATAAATGATGAGGTAATTTTCATTTTTAGGTGAATTATCCCTTTAACTCTTCTGACGTTAAACATTGGTATTGGGTAGTCTAAAATGAACATAAACATGTCTGAAATTACAGCACCATTTTGTTATTTTATGCAGAATAATGTTTTTTAATGGCAATATAGTTATTAATGAAGGTGTATAAAAGGCTTTTGGCACATTTAAAAAGAAGCTAAAAACTGCCCTAAATTACCATTTTTATTTGAATTCTGGAAGAAACATTAGCAGGCCTTTATAGAATACAACAAATCAAACCCATATACCTAATAAATTCAGTAAATAAATTCAGAATTTTCAAGTGGTCTCTTAATTTTTTTTTCCATAGATGTATTGGGGAAAACAGTTATATAGTATAACGTATAATTTAATCCTACACAAATTATCAAAATGGCAAGCTGCATATCATCCTGTCACAGGCCTACAAGTCTTATTACGTTAGCACAGTCACTGATCTCATAAATCAGCCCTGTTTCACTCTCCTCATGCAATTCAGCTCACTATAAACCCAGAGCACCAATTAATCCAATCAGAGCAAAGCAGCTGCTTCTCTAGGAAGTTGATAGCAAAGTAAATAGATTTGTCTGTCTGTACAGCGGTAGGGGTCGGGACATCTAAAAACCATTTGCTCACTTAAAACAATGAAAAAAGACTGGATTTACATTAAAAGCTCCATTATCTTACTTTGGTTGTTCGTTCAATGAATATCTTGTATGTTGTGTCAGCAAAAGCAGTGTAATGTTGATTCCGAATTAAACCACAAACACCAAGGTTACATCAAACAATGTTCTTTCGGCATCACTGCATTTCCTGTGGGATGCTCTCCCTGAACACAGATGACATCATCATGAGCTCCTGCTTTATTAATAGTTTAACAGCGGCAGTTTTCTGTTTCACCACATTGATTTGAAACCTTATTAGCCATTATATATCATTTGTGTTGTTTACAGTAGATCCCATCCGGGTTATGAAATAATACATTATGAATTTAATATCATAAATAATTGAATAATACAAGATAATAAAGATTCCATTTCAGATTTAATTAAATCTGAATTAATAGGATAATTATAAAATATTAAGTACACTGATAAATATGACCTTTTATGTATTTTAAAAATATGAATCATAAATAACTATAAATATGTATCAAGAAAGTACAAAATAAAACTAATAAAAATCCCTTTTCATTAGTCGTCAGCAAAACAATAATCATGACAGGGCTAGCAATAATTAGCATTTATTTTAGCAAAATCTGCTCAGCCTCAGGAATAAAAGATACAGCTTCTGAATCGCCGTCTGTGACAAAGCAATGTATAATTTATTAAATCTACAGCATTACAAAACTATTTACAGCATGTAAAAACAAACATTTCTCCAACTAAAACGTAGATCTGTGAATAGTGAATCTCTGTGATTCGCTTAAGACTTCAGTTTCACAACTAGCATAGCGTGAACATTTATATGGCCTTTAATTATAGCGGCACTGGCAATCAGTGTATTGAAAAAAAATGAGGACCGAAGCCTAGTGGGAATCAGTGTTACCAAGCTATGATTCAGTCTTGCTTGGAAAGAAAAGAAAAAAAAAGGCAAGGACGTAGGCTTTAATTCTGCTGACACTAGGGCCTATCAATGCTATCACATATTCCTTGATTACAAAGGGAAGCAGCACAGCAAATTACTAGGCATGGAAGAAAGCAGTTCAATACTGTGAGTGTGTGTGTGACACATAAAGGTCATATCTGTTTTCTCCTGACCACCAGGCCATCTGGAGCATTTCCTTCATTTAGGGATTTGCTGCAAAATGCTACGAAAGTCCTTCATGGAGCTTCACAAGTGGAATAAACCCATCCAGCTCATCTTTTTTTCTTGCTGAGCCGCACCATTTTCTTTCGTTTGAGGATCATATCATAGAGTTTTTCCAAACCCAGCTGCAACCCCTGCCCGTCAACCGCACTGCACCCTTGCACATGGTGTAGGGTGGAGGCGCTCAGTTCGTGTACAGCCAAAACCTTTTCTACGTCAGAAACCGGCAGTGCAACTGGAAGGTCCTGTTTGTTAGCCAACACGAGCACCGGCACTCCTTGGTTCTCTGACGTACGTGTGATCTTGTGCAACTCCACCTTAGCCTCCTCCATGCGCTCCACCTCTGTAGAGTCCACCACAAACACCATGCCATCCGTGCGCCGCGTGTAGGACTTCCACAATGGCCGTAGCTTCTCCTGACCACCTACATCCCATGCCTGGAAGGTAATGGCCCGGCCATTTCCAATGGGAACTTTAATCTTCTCAGTGTTAAATCCCTTGGTCGGGATAGTTTCAACAAATTCCTTCAGCTTCAGCCTGTACAGAAGCGAGGTTTTGCCCGACGAATCCAAACCAATCACCACAACGTGAAGGGACTGGAAGTTAGGCAGGAACGGTGTGTTGGGGGCAATTTCTGTTAACTGGTTTCCCATGGCAACTTGCTTTTCTCACCCTCTTGTAAGGAGAAGCAGATTTGAAGTGTTGGGCATTTGCACCTACTTCAAAGGTACTGCAGACAGACGGAGGTGCTGTAAGATTGGAGGCACCGTGTGGAACCTAATTAAAGAAGAAAAAACAAAACAAAGGCAGATTATCATCAAAGATATGGAAGTTATTTACAACTTTACAAGGTTTGCCTTTGAGCCAATGCAGACTAAATATAAATACCGTACTGTAGTTTTAGAACGTGCAGTATAAAAAAAGTGTTTTGTTTTACACAATAAAATAAATTTAAATTAATTTGGAAATTTTATTCAACATGTAATGGAAAGACTATTTAGTATTAAATTAAAATCAACCAAAAAGAACAGAATTTAATTGCATGTAAGGGTTAAAGGGGTGTCATCATTTACTCTCCTTTTTGAATTTGTTTCTTCCATCAAACACAAAATAAGATATTCTGAAGAATGTTGGAAAGCAGCAGCCATTGACTCCCATAGTATTTTGTGTTCCTACTATGGATGTAAATGCCTACTGATTTGCAACATTCTTCAGAATATTTTGTTTTGTGTTGTGTTTAGCAGAAGAAAAACATTAAGAAAAGTGCAGAACCACTTGAGAGTGAGTAAACGGTGAAGAAAATTTGACTTTTGGGTGAACTATCCCTTTAAACGGTGTCTGTAATTGGTTGTCTAGAGGTTGCTCTCTATGCTTATTTGCTGCATCTAATCCTCTTAACAGTCTACACAGAAATAGCTTTCTTAAAAAAGTTTTATCTTTATTATCTTCATTCATGTTCAGGAGGTAGGTATCAACAATAAATTGTCTTACTGTTGTTATGATGTATTCTAAAATAAAACTGAGCAAACCATATTTTAGATTAAAAAAATTCCTTTAAATCGTGCTTTAGCTAATATTAAATGTACATTAATATAGTTTAAATGAATTTCAAGTTGTTGTAAATACTAATTTTTTAAGTAATATCGCTACTTGAGTCAAAACTAAGAAAGCAAAAGGTAGAATATATAAAGTTGAAGTAACAAAATACTATATTATTAAAACTTTTAAAAGCATGAAAAAATGATACACGTCACAAGATATAAACTGAAACATCTGTCTAGCAAACTCAGCAGATACTTGAGATCAAAAACCGCAGTGAAGCAAGAACCAACCACGCTTAGTAAAACGCTGCTATTTAATCTTCGCCAGCGTATGCTCCACTTACCTAAATAGGTGTTTATCTCCTAAAGGGCAGCTTTTCCATTTCTCACTTTAAAAACGCAGGCGACCGGCTATCCAACCGACTCAAAACAGTGCTCATTTTCCAGAGTCCTCTTCCAGTGATCTCAGAGATGAAAGTGGAGCTGAACGCACAAAATCCAGAACAACAATCCCTGCATGTGACGTCACGCGAACCCCTCAATCCTTCCTCGCTGCTCCATCTAGCGTTTGACTGTTCGCCGTCCTGGTATCGGATGTCAGGTCGTGTTCATTGGTTTATTCCTGCCCGAACAGCACCTCTCTGTGGCGAGCCGGAGGCATCGAAACTACCGAATAATTATTAGGTCTTGTGTCAAGTTATTTGCGGCTAAATTTATTATAGTGCGCAAAACAACCTATAGCCAATATTGTCTACGATCTTGAAGATAAAATGTAGTAACAGCTGTTCAATCAAGGTATGTTTACAATGCGTTTTTATCACTAGTGTGATCTAAATGTAAACATATCGTCCTTTATTGCGTTTTCAATCAACTCTTTAAGTTTTATGGGGGTTTGTTTCATTTATTTTATTTGAAATAGTAATAACAAACAAACAATAAAACATGACGTCATCACACGGGCCACAGTCGGAATGCGTGAATGCTATGGCTGAACGTTGCTAAGAAACCAGCAAGCCTTCCGAGAAGGAGCTGTTCGGTGTGGATTGGAAATATACCAGGAGAACATCAGAAGTTGGTAACTTGTGTCCACTGCTTTGTAATTAGGAAATTTCGTCTTTTTGTGTATGAAGAAATGATATTGTTTTGTGGTTTTGTCTTAAAGGGATAGTTAACTCAAAAGTGAACATTCTGTCACCATTTACTCACCCTCCACTCGTTCCTAATCATAAGTTTCTGATGAACACAAAAGAAAATGTTTTGAAGAACACTGAAAACCTGTAACCGTTGACCTATTTTTATAGATGCCAATGGCTACTGGTTTTCAACATTCTTCAAAATGTCTTCTCTTGTGTTCAACAGAAAAATAGAAATTCATAAATGTTTGGAACAAGTGGAGGGTGAGAAAATATTGACAGATTATTTCATTTGTTTATTTGGGTGAACACTTAAGGTAGAACTTATGCTATTATTGCAAGTTTCTGCTTGGCATGTTATAGATGCGACTGTATTGGGTTTGCACAGGATGAATGGCATATGACTAAATGTTACACTGCAGCTCTAAAACTTATTTCTGTAGTCTTTTTAATAACATTTTCTTGCATACTTTATTACAAACTGCTAAACCAGCTTCGACTTAAGCATCAATATTTATTAGCAGCTAAGAAATCAGTTCAGTGTTTATTTCTTTATGAGTGTCATGACAAAGGAAACATCTCAGCATGTGGGTTTGAATTTCATTAATCAGGAAACGGTCTCGAGTTACTTTGCATTGACTTGGTGGCATCATTCCGTCTCTTTTACAGGCCAGCGGGTGGTGTAGCATGTCAGCCATGCACTGGGAGGCCCGCCGCCGTCAGCAAGTGCTGGATCGCAGATTATCTGCTAGAATTAAGCAGGTGCTTTTGTGAACTCGCTACTTCTGCAACTACCTCAATTCAAACATTCCTCTGAGGTTTTGATGCATGTTGACGTTACATGCATCGCACAGTTGGTTTTAGTTTTGTCAGCAGCTTCACATCCATTATGCAAAACTCCCATTCCTCCACATCCCAAAGAGCTCAAATGGCCTGAGATCTGGTGACTGGAAACTGTTTGAATATAGTGAACTTATTAACATGTTCAAGAAACCAGTTTGAGATGATTTGATCTTTGTGACGTGCTTATTAAGGGATGGATGTGGTAAACAACAGCACTCCAATTGTCTGTAACATTGAAACAATGCCTTATAGGTATTACAGTAAGTATAAAGTGTGCCATCCAAGAAACTGCCAACCAGGAGGCAGGATAGATCAGTGCTTTGATGTTGTTTATGCCAACTCCTGACCCTATTATCTGAATGTTACAGTGGATATTGAAACTCATCAATGCTACATTTTCTAGTATTCAGCTGTCTAAAGTTTAGCTTCAGTTTGCTGTTGTTACCTGATTGGAGCGTGACCAGTGTGCTTTTTTTCTGCTGCTGTTGTTGCTCATATGCCTCAAAGTGTATAGTGTGATGTTGAGAGATGTTATTCTACAGACCTCGTTTGTAACAGGTGGTTAGTTGAGTTACTGCTGCCCTTCCATCAGATCGCTTTGACCACATCCTCATGCCCGAATGAATAGATATGTGATTGGCTTACTAGATATTTGTGCAATGAGCAGTTGAATATGTGTACCCAAGAAGTGGCTGGTATAAGAAATTTCTAAAATATACTGTTTTGTTTTTTAGGAAGACAACCAAGATAAAAAAGAAGAGAAGTCTATTACACATGTGACACCCTGCGAACCTGCAGGTAAAGCCGCTCAAAATGTCAGGTCAAACATCAGTACAATGGTCAATTCTCCATTGTTGCATGCAATTAGAGTTTTCTTTTTCTTTTGTTTTAAATCTGTTTTCAAATATAAGACATACCTTTTCAAAACTACAAAAACAAAACAAACAGATCATTTTTGTATCACTGCAAGTAAAATCCAAAATCTCATGTGTTAAATATACAATTTCAAAACACATGATAATGTAATATATAATCAAAAGATAAGGTAATATATCATGAAAAAAGTTTAATCACCAAAACACAACAGCTTTCTTTCTTCAGTTTAGTGCTTTTAACAGTTAATTCATAAACAAGCACAACTGAAAACCTCAGACATCTCTGAAAAAAGGTGATTTTTGATTATCTCTCATAATATCTGTTTCCTGTCGAGATTAGTATAGAGTTTTCAAGATTTTGTACAACTTTAAAAACAAATACACCAAAATCAAAATAAAAAAATGTGTAACGTATTACAAAGTAAGTGCTTTTAAGGCACAGTGTGTAATTTTCACCACCAGAGGGCGCATATTAACAACTAACATAGGCGTAGTTTGACCATTGTGTCTGAGTGTGGAATCATGGGAGTTGTGGTCTTCATTACATCCTATGAGACTCCTGCTGAAATCATGTTCATAGATGAGCTAAAGTATTCATAACGTATTATCATGCTAGTATGACGCAGAGTAAAGCAGAAAGCTGTCGAAGTGAAACGAGCCAGCTTGCTGATGAGCGATGTGGCATGAAAGCAGCCATGCCACCATCAACTGATTTCTGATTTTGGGGAAAAAGCTGTGGTTCCCCATCACATGGGGGAAAAGCTGTGCTGTTTTATTATACTAGATATTAAATATACAATGTAATAAAACGTCTTTGGTGATTCCGTTTTCTATTAAGCCAAACTGGAAATTATTCATTAAAATAGCTTGAATTTCTGTATTTGAAATTACTTTGAAATATTTTGGGGGATTTAAGTACATAAGTCAGCAAAACATATAACACTGTTCTAGTGGTTTGAGGGTACTTTAATGGAAAATAAAATATTGTACATACTGGCCTTTAAAAGCTAATTTATTTGAGTGATCAAAAAATAAAACGAATGGCATATTATACATGGATTTCTTTTTAAATCAGTGTAAACATTGTTTTTATAGAGGCTGACAAGCAATGCATCTGTAAGTGTCACACCAAGATGAGTAAAAGATACACCGTGAGTACATTGCTGCATATCCCATTAGAGAAACCACAGGCTAAATATAAACTCGTTTAACCCGTTCCTTTAAATGTACTTTAAAAATTCAACTGATCCAGTGGGTGGACATCATCTGTTGGAGCTTGTACTGTAAATACCTCTTAATTAACCAGTTAAAACAAATGTTGATGTTAACAGCAAATAACCGTTTAACAAACTGACTTGTATTTACATTTTTTGTAGATTTAGGAAATATATAATAAGAGTACTCGCAGCACATTAGCCTGTTGTTGCACTATAATTTACATGACCCTCCCAGACAACATACTGTTACAAGCTACTAAAAATGTCAACAATAGTCCATTTGTTCAACTGCAGTTAAAATTTCAACAAAAGACAAAATATGTCCATAATTTATTTTGAAACAAAACCACCCACGAATCATGAGCGTATTAAAATAATATATTATATAATATATCAAATTTGTTTTATTCAGCCTGTGTATGTGCATGTACAATGCTGGATAGTGGCTGATTACATGCAGTCTGAATTACGTAGCCTAAACATATTACAACAAAAAAAAAATGTATTTGTATTTAGATGACATTTATCAAATTATGGTTACTTTTTATGTATTACATGATTACAAATTATTCAAGTTCACAGTTCTTTGTCGTCAATCACATTCACATTTCCTTTTTTCCCCAATTTACTTATTTTAATTAGACTTTAAGGTTTCATTCATTATTGGCTTTTCATTAACTCATAAACCCTGGCAGTTCTACCATTTGCACTACTTTGGGAAACCATATCATAATGTCTTTTAACGGATTTCTTGATGCTAAAAGAAGAAGAATATTATTGTTTTTTAAAATAACAATAATCCTATTTAAATCTGTAATGAACAAGTATGGTCAAAAGCATTATAACTACATCAGTGAATACAAAATATTTCGATTAGAAAATAATAGATTACTGATTACTATCTGTAATCGGTAACAAAGACGTTCATAATGAATCTACCCAGCACTGCATATGTGTATGTAAATTCTATAATATCATAGTGATTGTTTAAAAACATTAAAGATAAGCCACATGTCCATAAGGAAAATGTCAATATTGCTACATAAGCTGTGTGTTTGATTTGCTCCAGTCTCTGCAGTATTCGCAGCAATGGTGAAGAGCTTCTGGATCACACCAATCCCTCATCAAGGTGTATCTTACAGGAAAGCAAACTTTATTTTTCTGTCTCACAATCCTAATAAAAACAGAAGTGGTCTAACATTTCTGATTGGATTTTGCTCAGGAACTCTCAGCATATAAAAATAACAATTTCAATGTGCAATTTCACAGGCTCCACTTTACAATAAGTTTCCATTAGTTAATGTTAATGTATTTACTAACATGAACTAAGAATGAACAATACTTGTACAGTGTTTATTAAACACAGTTCAACTAATAATGAAAGTACTAACAATGAATGACTTAATTTTATTTTACTAATGTTAAAAAAGGTGAATACTGTATAAATACTGTAATAAATGTATTGTTCATTGTTTGTTCATGTTAGTAAATACATTAACATTAACTAATGGAAGCTTATTGTAAAAAAAAAAGTGTTACCATTTTATGTTGTGCAAATTAAAACACAAACAAACATGTTTTTTATAAAGTAAACAACAAATCAACAAACAAGAAAGTGATCCAAGTTAGCAGAACATAATGACTCCAGTGGCATTATAATATTATTACTCCAGTGGCATTTAAATTGTACATTTCTGTTTTTACACACATAAACGGACTTTAGTAAACTATATATAGCAAAAATTGGCAACTGTTTTTTTAAGCAGCCTTTTTGGATTTTTAAAACATCTGTAATGGTTTTGTCTCAAACAAGAGGAAAGTGACGAGGCACAGTGGAATTCACTCCACAGTCAATATACTCATAGGCATCTGTAGACATCTCCTCCGAATGGGACAGGTAGAAGACTTTGATATTCAATCTGTAGATAACACAAGCCATTTTACATTTTAAAAATAAATATTAAAGTAAGGTTATTTATAAAGCCAAATTTTAAAAGGAGAAAGACAATTATTTTAACAAAATGTATGCCAAAACAATATATATATATATATATATATATATATATATATATATATATATATATTTTTTTTTTTTTTTTAACCATGCATTCAATAAAAACTTCTGAAAGAAACCCAATTAGTTGTCTCTGCAAAAATATTAATAACCACCATTAATCAACTGTTTTAAACACTGATAATCAGAAATGTTTTCTGAGCACCAAATAAGCACTTCAGAAGGATCATGTGACATTGGCGACAAAAGTAATGATGCTAAAAACAGGATTAAATTAAATATTAAAATGTTAAAATAGAAAATTACTTTAAATTGAAATAATTCACAATATTACTGTTTTTACTGTATTTATAATCAAATAAATACAGCCTTGGTGAGCAGAAGAAACAGTGCCAATAGATAATCATCATACCCTGTGAAAATCTATACTTTTACTCACATTACACCCTGCTTTTTACAAGACCTTCAGGATAAAGCTGTAGAAAGGCACAGGTTAGGAGAAGGCTACAAAAACATTTCTAAGACTGGAAAAGCGATTTGGAATGTGATCTGATTTTAGGCTGTATGACAAATAAAGTCATTATTTCAAAGGGGTATGATGATTTCTTTCATAGGCACTGTACATTCAAATACATAACAAATTTCACAGATTGCAAACTTTTGAGCAGTGGTATACTTTATATACTGTATATTTTACTATGGGTGTTTTTAGTTTTAGGTCATGCGCTTTTATAACCTGTAAATTTTCAAGAAGAATCTAAAGTCCATGAAGTCACTGACTGTCAGCAAAAAGCAAACCAAAAAAAGTTACAAATGTTTATGAGGTCACTGGTTTATCTTAATTTTTTATTATTATTATTATTTTAGTGAGCATGTATTGGCCGTGGCCTACAAAAATAAATTGGTTATAAAAATGTTTACAAAAACCTCAATCACTCTGATCCTTTTCAAATTTAAACAAAATACTGATCTCTAGACCACATTTGAAGATACACAAATACAACATACTGTCCCTGTTACGTCCAAACAGTGGTTAGGGGCCTGAATTAATATCCAGGTTCCCCTTTAGAAGTTTGCTGAAGCCCTCTAGTGGCTCCCTCCCGCAAATATCTTCTAATGTGTAAATATAGAGATCTTGTTTGTTGAATTACTATAGAACAACCAAACAACCAAAGCTGACAATCAGTGGTCAATGATTCAACTTTTACGGGATGAACATGAGTACTTACTGCAAATGCAAGAATAAGGTGTGAATCTGAAAGGCACTTGACTTGCAGTAATTACTGTAAAAGAAGAGTATTTAAATGTGTGTTTTTAGAAATGTGCATAATGTCAAATATGTTACAATGTTTAAAAGATTTAATTATGAAATTTAGATACAGACTAGAAGAGATCAAAAGAAGTATTACTTACTTCAGGCCTGTGTCATCAATAAGTATGTCAGCTATAACTTTAATCTGAAAGATGAGAGAAAGATTTTGTCATAATCAGAGCCTTAAGGATGTTTTCTTCTTCTTTTCTATGTGTAGTATACAGGGTTCCCACTCCAAAATATCAAATTCCCTTAACTTTTTACCTACTAAAAAGCTGAATTGTCATGATCTATATTAAACAGAAAAACAGTCTGTAATATTAAAATGATTTTGATAGCCACTATGACAACAGCAATGGATAATTTACCTCAGATTTCCTTTTAAAATGATAGGTACGTACTGTTTTTAAGGCTGTGAACTGCTCCCTCTCCCATATTTGATAGCTCAATGGTAATTTCGCTAATTTTACAATTATGTTTTCTTAGGTTTTTCTAAGTGGTCTGGTCATTTTGAAGCCAAAGCTCCTAAAATTTTGATTATCCCTACATGTTAGTCTCAATTAAAAGGTAGAGTCTGGTGACTGAATTTGACTTAAGTCATTACCAGATGAAATTAATCAATTGGAGCTGAAAAGTAGGTTAACTATAACAACAGGCTTTAAAATATGGTATAATTTTTTTTGATGAATGGAAACAAAAATTTAAAACAACAAACAAAGATCCATGATAAATATAAATAAATTTCAATGTCTGGAACTGACCTTTTAAAAAATATAATATTACAGAAATCCCATGAACTGTGGGAACCTTCAGTATAAAACATTTTTCATTCGAAAAATCCTTTACCGTTTACTTAAATAATAAAGTGTTACCGTTTTCTGTGATCGAGGAGGCAGTACGGTGACATTGGGGAACTTGGTCTTGCCTACCACAGTCTCAAAAATCAACGCTTGCACGCTAAGATTATTAGCTGTGATACTGACAAAGTTTTGGTTGGTGAGGTTCATTTGGTGCTAGAGAATGGATAATAAATACATAGCATTACAAGCCTTATATACGAAAAAATGCAATACAACAGACAAACCTTTTATACATCAGATAACCTACCGTGACCACAATTTTAACGGAATCTGGAGTGAAATAGACCATGGATGACTGTAGTTCCACAGCTGACATATCCATGCTCCGGGGAAAGAGAAAAAACAGGATCAGTGAGCAGATCAGGAGGCAAAGCCCCACCGATATACACACATACAGCTTCCTGTGGGAGAATGTCAACATGATGAACATTAATCCTGGAACTAATATTGCAGAAGTCTAAGCTGCATGTCATCATGATACTGACGTGTGATGAGGCTTCAGCCTTTGGTCGCTGCAAGGAATGACGGCCACAAGTTGGTTCTCCTGACCTGGAGATGTCAAGATAAGACAGACAGAATAAAAGTCTGTTTTTAAGAGCCAGAACTCACATGCTTGTAACCAAATAGAAGGAAATATTTAACGACACTGAAACTTGCCTCTCGGGATGCGACCTGTGCCCTGACAGGTAGGACACGGATCCGACTGTCCTTCCCCATTGATACTGCCGTAGTCCAACCATTTGGAAAGCCTCCGTTTTTCTCCATTTTTATTTTGGGACATAATGTTGTATTTCTGGAGGGGCGAAACAAAGGACCTCCACCTTGAACCGCAAGAGAGCTTCATGAAACTTATCTGATGTATGTCTGACTAAGAAAATGTTTGTTGTTTGTGTGTGTGACAGTATTACTCTAGTTATATATTACAATATGAACCAAAGTGACTTTGAACACTGTAAATTAAACACTGTAGCTCTCACTGTAAAAGTCAAATTTCTTCAAGTGGACAAAAAAGCTACATAACAATAAACATGAGCAATAAAGCTCCAAAGATCATTATAAAACAAATGACAGAAATTGATCAACAATCTTAAATGACACACTTTCTGTGACCTCCTGTTTAAACGTGTTTGTTATGTTTTTTAGGTACATTTAATTTTACTGTCACATTTATGCAGGTCAGCATACTCTCGGTTTTATTTACACTTCATTTTCAATTAAAATGGCTTGGAAGAGTGCAGAGCTACACATTACATTGCTTACAAACTGCGGCGCAAAGAACCGTCTGTTTAGAGTTAGCCATGTTATTTCCTCTATTAAAAAAATGCAAAACAGTTGATGACTGTGTCAAAACAGTGAGCTGCCTAACTAGACAACATATAACAACTCAAGCTGACTCTGAACGCGTCTATATAAGCAACAAAGCGAAACAAATATACACGCAACCTCACACACAAATAGAGCAATTAAAAATGAAAATACTTGATGAAAATATATATTCAGTTCCTTTAATCAACATCATGACACATCTCATGTCATAACATACCTAATTTGTTTACGTCAAATCTCCACACAGCATTCTTTCACCTACCGTGAATTCATTGAAACATTGTGGCTGCTATCTCGATTCACTCCTTCCCGCTGGTTACCTTACTTGGCTGGTTAGGATAATTCGTATTCAGGTTGTTTTTTTAAGACAGCACATGCTACTCGCGAATGAACTTTAGAGTGCGCAGTCACTTACTTCCCCGTTTGATTCACCTCAGCTGTTTGGTGCCGCCCTCCGCTGGCCATACTGCATTACACTGCGTGTTAATGCTTGCGGCTCGCTGCGCCCTTTCCATTCAAAAATGAAAATATACATTGCTGTAGCAGCCTGACAGTGTCACTGCAATTTTAAGACCTCTCGTTTTAACACTTCTCTCTCTTTAGTAGTTATAGAAACGCCATCATTTGCATTTGGAGAATATAGGAACGCAAAACATGCTTTGTTAAGGTTTCCGTTCACTACTATAGAAAATGATAGTTTAAACATGAATGCATTATACATATGTATACACCTATTGCATACACATACAGGTTTTCAAAGAGTCAAAATATTGACGTGTTTTTGTTACGCACACTCTTCAGTCTACATACGTATTTTGGAACTAAAATAATGGCTAATGAAATATGATATTTTTGGCATGATTTACAGAGTAAACCAATTAAAATGTAACGGTGCAGCCCCAGAATACTAATTAATTGTAATTATAAATCTTTGTACTTTGTTACTTTTGTTTTTAGCCATTTAAGGTATGATAAAATATAGTACGTTCACTTATTTTATGTATTTTAATAAATCTTGTTATTTTTACTGATATAATGACATTTTCACAAGCTCTTAGAAACATTAACTTTAAGTATTGATTATATGATTAAAAATGCTTAACTAATTGGTTATAAAAATATAATAGGATTTCTATTTATTGTGGTTTATTATTCCAATAACACATATAAACATCACACAACCCAATAAAATGAAAAAACAACATAGACATTTACGGTTTTTATCAATTAAGAACTAAACAAAAAAAAAACGATTTGGGTTTAGAGAATCTGTGCTTATTCGTGCCTCAAAAGAGGAAGCTGACTAGGAGAATAACTGTTTTAACCTTTAGAACATTCCATTGTTTCAGCAGTTCAGATGTGTGTACATTAACCAAAAACAGTTCTGCAGACTGGGCAGATTTAGACAATAGCAAGACGATCCAGGATTATGCAAAGAAAATAACTCAAAACACACCAGAAATGATAATGGAATGTTTTTATTCACTGTGTTGGACACAAAAGCCATGTTGATAAGCCTTCAGTTCATAGTAATACATTGCACATGAAAATGACAAAGATGACCAAAATTGGTGCCTATAGCAAAAACTTTGACCAATTAATCAATCAATCAATCAATCAATCACTGGTTGTGTTAAGCATGACTGAAAAACTCATTGCACATTCCTATAAGTTTGGCAGCCCAACACCTTAGTGTGACGCATGATTTAGTGTGATTTAAAATAAGATATACAAATATAAAGGTCACCGTGACAAATAACAAAATCAACACAGGCTGTTCTTTATATAGCTTTCCTCTAAGAGGCAAAAGTGCTCAAACAAACCGAAACCCTCTGGTATTGTTTCAAATTAGTCCTCATACCTAATCAAGCAGTACAAAATTGACCTGAAGCCTACCTAACAGGTTAGTAGTGCACGCGCACTGAATAAAGGTAGTGTTAAGACTGCTCAAAGAGGGATAGTTCACCCAAAAATGAAAATTTACTCACGATTTACTCACCCTCAAGTGGTTCCAAACCTTTACGAGTTTCTTTCTTCTGTTGAACACAAAAGAAGATATTTTGAAGAATGTTGGCCATTGAAAAAAAAATATACCATGGGAGCAAATGACTACTGGATTTCAACATTCTTCAAAATATCTTCTTTTGTGTCCCAACAGAAAAAAAGAAACTGAAAAAGGTCTGAAACAAGGAACTGCTGAGTAAATGATGAAATTGTCCTTTTTTTTATGGTGAAATTTCCCTTTGATAAACCTTGTGTATTTTCCCCATTCATAATGTCCTACAAACATGAAACTAAAAGTTTACAATCAAGTAATTGCATCATTGCAGCTACTGTCAGTTATAGTGATATAGTTCTCTCTTTTTCTTCTCCAGACTCTCTAACAAATAAACATCAGAAGCGTTTCTCCTGTTCTGACAGAAAGCTGCAACACAATAAAAATCATTTACAATTCTTACACGTCGTTGAGGTCGCGGCGGTGCTTCCTAATGTCTTGAGATGTGCCATTCGCTGTCGGTCAACTGCACCAGCTCGTTGACCACATCAAGTAAGTTGTAGTGATGCTTTCTCAGCAGCCTCTGGTTGAGCGGCTGGTTGCTGAAGCCCATCTCCTGTAATACAGCCATTAATGAGGCGTCTTCACAGGCGGGGTCCACTTCAGGCCGCTGAAAGGCAACCAGTCTGACGTTAGTATGACAGACGAAGGTCACAAAGGCCAAGTCCAGGAGTCACAGATAACAAATACAGTTCTCAAGGCTTGCATTATCTTAAGTATTTAAATACAGTCCAATTTTAGGCATTCAGATTAACCACCGACTGTGCACTCCGTCACCTAAACTAAATACTTCAGAGTTATAATATGCCTTTTATAAGCTTGCATTGTGGAAGTGAACAGTGCATTGTGTTGTCATATCAAAAAGGAACTACATTTTTCCTAAATAAATGTAAATGCAACCACAAATATAAAACTATTCATTCAAAACATTCAATATAACAAGGTATTTTTACTAAAGATTAAAATGACTAAAATGAACCCAAGGCTAAATTAAAGCCAAAACTAAATAAAAAAGAAAAACTTTTCAATAATTGAGCAGAAATAATAAAATGATTACACTAATACAATCTAAAACCACAAAAGAAAACATAAATATGAAAACATTAAAACAACATAAGAATGATTAATAAACACTTATGTTTATTAATCATTCTTATGATAAACACAATAATTCAATAAAATACTTAAAGAACACTTATCAAATATATACTGTAGTACCCAAAAAGAAATGTGACCTGGTGTGTGTGTGTGTGGTGCACTTATGAGGAATGGTGTCAGACCTGTGCAGGTGTGCTCTGGCCTGTGAACAGTGCTTTATAAGCAGAAGCAGCTACAGACAGAGCTCCCTTCACCAGCCCCTCCGTCAGACCACCATTACGTGCCCTGCAGAACATCAAAAACAGGAATACAAGGTCATGCCCCAACAGTCCCGTGCCAACAAAACAAGAGGACTGGAGAGAATTACTGTTAAGAATCAGTCGTGAAGCAAAGCTATGAGGAAGAACAGCTGTAAGTGAACATGCATGACCTATGCTTCCTGTGCTTATTTAAAGGAATTTAAAAAAAGTGTTATGTTAACCATACTATGAAAAAAAGAACAAAATATGGTAGGCCACAGGAAAGCATTGTCTGCAGAACTACTTCCTCTTTTGCTGCATTCAAGCCTTCAGTTTTAGCAACGGGTGGATTTGAAAACCAGAACCATCTTACTTTCCAATCCTGTTTATATGCATATGCGCGTAAATACAGTAGTCAACATTTGAAGTGGATTAAAACCTTTTATCGAACTTGTCCTAATATATATA
>CAIGQW010052810.1:5711185-5722267 GCA_903798125.1 Danio choprae
TATATATATATATATACATATACATATATACATATATATATACATACTTTCATAATGTTCATGAAACATGAAGACGGCTGCTCTGAGCACAACAAATATCAGATAAAGTGAGTGAGTTTTAATCATTGCATAATACACTGTACTACACTAACACACTGGCACAGTGTCAATATATTTATCCTGAGGACTTCAACAAATGTTCTGCCATTCCATCTGCAACTAATGCCAGTTCAACAAAAACAACCCAAACCTCTGAAATACTCCAAGTGTTCTAATCATTTTGGCCACTGCTGTGAATGTAATAGAATGTAATGCATGTAAGCACAACTAAGAGCAAATGAAATGGCTATGTTGTTATACCGGGGATCCTGGGGGCCACAGGTCTCAAAGGCACTAACAGGGGCCTCTAAATGAGCTGATCTGCAACCTAGGACAAAGAAGAGACATACACATATTTTAAGATGGCTCAAAGCTAAACAACAGGACCAGAGTTTATTTAACCGACACAATATTTGAGTAAAATGTCAAATACAGTCTGATTATCTGAATATATGCTAATACTAATAATAATATTGATGTTGTAATTATTAAATATGTAAGTATACTAATACATTTTTTTATTAATATAATATTATATAAAAGATATTATATAAAAAACTTGAATTACTTAATTTCATGATAGCACTACAACAACTATAAAAAATGTGCAAACAAATGTGATGTTTTTTTCCAGGACTGAGTCTAGCAGACAAGAAATCTCACCGCTTGAGTCATCCTCAGGTTGACATGAGGTGTTCTCATCCCCTGGTCCTGACTCAACATCATGAGATCTCACTGATCTGCAAAACAAGCATGAAGCCTTGAAAATGAATGTAATGGTCCATCTAGAGTGACAGTACGCTCCCTCCGCATTATTAACGGATTAGTTCACTTCCAGAATATACATTTCTTGATCATTTCCTCACCCCTTGTCATCTATAATGTTTCTGCTTTTGTTTATTCATTCATAAAAAGAATTAAGGATTTTGAGGAAATCATTCCATGATTTTACTCCATACAGCAGAATTCTATGGTGCTCAGTGCAGTTTCAAAGGGTCAAACTATCCCAGCAAAAGAATAAGGGTCTTGCTTATTGAAACAATCTGACATCTTATTTAATAAAACGATAAATTCACATACTGTTTAAGCTCGTCTTGCACGTAATAATTGTAAGGATGCAAAGTTTTGTGGTTTGAAAAGTATAAACAATTTCTCACACTTTTTTTAAGAAAACGACCAAACATTTAGCTAGGCAAGAGACATATCCCACAGCTGGGGGTCCGTTGAAGCTTTACTGTAAGTCCAGCTATATGGAGATAAACTTTCTTGAATGGTTTTCTCAAAAAACTGGAAAAAACAAAAAGAACGGTTGACAATGACATTTACTCATATCTAAATTATCAGGAAATGTTCATTCTGGAAATGATCTAATCCTTTACCCTGCAGTTTCTCTGAATGTTTTTAACCTGTGTGTTCGGAGAGACGGGGGTGGTGACAGAGCGACGGGCACAGGAACCATCTCTGGAATCATAGGAGGAGTGTCCAGTATCTGAGAGGTGGACAGCATCCGGTTCAGGCTATTCTGAAGAACTGCGACAGGGCTTGGCTCTTCATTCTCTCTTTCAGCCGTGCTTGGGTTTTGCGGTGCATCTGGCCCGTTAGCAAGAGGGACTGCGGCCTGGGATATTGCTGAGCTATACATCGATTCTCCCAGGGGCCTGGAAGTATCGAAGCAGTCAGGCAGGATGACAATGTAGTCCTCAGATGAGGCAGAGGACACCTGGCTGCTCACCTCATCCCACTCTCCTGCTTCTTCCTCTTTTTCTTGCTCATTTTCATGTCCCTTTTGTTCCGCTTCTTCTTCGTTCTCCTCCTGTGCAGCTGGGTCAGTGTAGAGGTTTTCATTTGAGCCAATCAATCCCTCTGAAAAGACTGCACAAATAGCCAAGTGTAAACTGAAAGAAGGTGCTTCTTGAGCAGAATTCTTTTTTATTTTTAGCAAGCCCAAGTGCAAGCTCTTTCAGTGTGCCTGCTTAACCCTTGTGTATCCTTACTGACATTTTTGTCTTTTTCATTTTATTTTTCATACTATTTTGGCAGTGTTAATACAAAAATATATAGTTTTAAGGGTATATTTGAAATTTATAGCCTCATTTTCTTTCAGAAATGTGTTTTACATTTGGTACAAAAAATAGTTAAAGACAAAACACTAACGGGCAAAAATGTCCCTATTGAAACAAAAAGGCAAATTTTCATCCCAGCGCCAATCATGCAAAAAATAAATATTAGAATATAATACTTTTATGATGTATGTTGACAGACATTTTGTCCTCTTTGGACTCGGGTGTAACTTTTTGAAATTGATGCACAAATGTTAACGAACTGTGAATGTGCTCAGGAACTTGTGGTGAGGCTGTTCATTAAATGTAGTAGGGGTGTAAATTATATTCAGTTTCTTGCATATTTTGCTTCACAAGACCTTAACGTAACATTAAGGTATTAATTTAGTTTTACCTGCTTACATTCACAAACATATACAATAGACATTTAATATTTGAAAAGCCATAATGGGGTACATTAAGTAACAGTGACAAAAAAAAGCATGCAGACCTGGAAAGACAGGTTCCTCTGTTATGATTGGCTTTGACACAGGGAATGGAGCCTCAGGCCTGTTTGTGACTGGTCTGTCATTCTTCACTGGTAATGATCTCTCCTTAAAGCGAACAGGATCTGGAACTGAAAAATAAGTACAAAATAGAACTACAAAATAAAAAACAGCAGAGGCCTGTCAAATATCTGTTTTTGTAAGCATAATTCCAGCAGAAGCTCACCGTCATGCCTCCTCAGGCTGGGTCGAGCTCTGCGTTGAGGTTTGCGTTCTGGTTCCTCCTCGAGAGTCAGAGAGCGAATTACAGTCTCGCACACAAACTGAGTGCCACTGATGTCTTCGTCTCCTTCCTCATTGCCTGGAACATCCAGAAGCTCATTTTGTCTCTGAGACTGCAGGACTAACAGAGAATAAGTCATGTCAGTACATAGAGGTTTACTAGTAATGTTCATAATCAGTTCAGGAAGGCATTCATTCACAAAAGCCTTTAACAGATCTAAAACTCTGCAAGGGATAAAACTAAAATTGTGCTAACTTAATCTGCAATAAATTATTTTTACTGGTCATGTGCATTTATTTGATTATAAAAGTTATTTTTACCATTTTATCTTTATTACAATTTCAAATAAGCTTGTATTTTGATATAATCATGCTTTTTATGTACTTGTTTTAAATAATGGGGAAGCTACAGGATATAGGAACTAAATGATCGTGCAACTATATAGGCTGTTTAGAGAGCAGATATCTGTGGTTGGTGTTAGATGTACTTTTTTGTTTGTTTGTTTGTTTTTTTAGATCTACATACAAATCAATAATTCACATTAACATGTTCTAACCTTGAATTTTCTTCCTGCATGTACGTCCAACTTCAACTTTGCTTTGTGCTGTTCCGTGCTTCCCAAAAATGGCTCCATGGTGAAGAGGTGGAGATACACAGGAGGTCATATCTGAGAAGATTACACAATCACTCTAAAAATGAGGCCAGACTAATTACACACATGGCATTGAGGAACAGACCCTGAGGATGAATTACATAATTATGACCAGAATGAAGCCTTACCAGATGGAGCATTGGCTGGGACTTTCTCCAATTCTTGCACAATGTTTATATCCAGTAACTCAAAGGACAGCAGATCCTGGACAACAACAAGACTTTGGACATTAGTCAGTCATGGAATAAATAAATGTTGTGCCTTCGCATCTGATAACGCATACCTGTGCTGTCAGCAAGTCAACAGAGGGGATGCAGTATTCTCTCCTGGAGCTGGCAGACACTTCACAGTCTCTGGTGCCTGACCAGAACATGCCATCTTTCCCCATTAGACACAGATCAGTCCGCTGGACAGTGGTAGACAAAATATTTGATTACTATATATACACTACTGAAACAACCGTCAAAATTGCTGCATTTGGCTACAAAATTGGTGCATTGCTGAGCTGAGACAATAAATCAATGCATTGCGAATTGACATATTACTTACACATTCCACTTGAACCTCAAATAATCAATAATAAAGTTATGAAAGCTTTAAGGAAATTTTAAGAGTGTTCATAGTGAGCTGTGTTTACAATACTCTTGTGGTATAAAAACCATAGTGCAATACATTTGACTTAAGCTCTCTTTTTCGTGAGCATCTGAGTGTGCAGTGACAAACTAGTCTAGAGCTCCATCTGCAAGTTCCAGAGAGAACCACGATACATTCCGAAAATCTAAGAACCTATCCACGAATGCATGTTTATTGTCCCAACCCTAGTGCATTGGGTTAAAGTTGACTTACCAGTGATTTGCTGCAGTGGATGCTGGGTTTCCGCCCTGTGCTTGGCACCACCACAATGCTACACCACACTCTGGGCCCAAACTGCACACCACAATGTGCCAGGCGCCAGTGAGACGTGTAGGTGCCCTCCAGCAGGGGTGCCACAAATGCCACACTCACCACGCCAACCTGCCCCGGGTGCAGAAAGGGCACTGCGACCTCTTTTTGCTCTCGTGATCCCAGGGTCAGGTTGCCCCACATGAACTTCAACTGAAAAGACAGACACAAGCACACTTGCAAACGGAGGCCACAAAAATGCATCAAAACACAGTGAACATTTCAGAAAGTACCTTGGTATCGGAAGTCCAGCTGATGTTGCCAGTGTTCCTCATCTTCCAGTACTTGATGAACTTGGTGCCTGGCTCCAAACAAGTGCCATCTGGTAGATTCTCATCCAGAAACAAGGCAGTCATTGTGGGCACCAAGGTGGAGCCGGAGACCTTGGGACCCCTGGTTTGAGTGCACAGAGGATCGTCAGAACAGCTTTGTTTCAGCGTCTGTCTTTTCCTTGAAGTTCATATCAAAAAAGTACAAAAAAGGACGTAATACATAAAGGCAGCGGGTGCATTTTGAGGTAGTTCCATCCATTTGCCAGCGATAACTCAACTATAACAGACAATGTGATAAATCTTGATAATGTTTGTTCTGGGCTGGGTAGGGAGGTCACCCAGCCCTGACCCCTCTCAGTGTGGCCCTTACTCTGGACTGGAAGTTTGAGGGTCTGGGCACAGGGCCGGAGCTGGGCCTGGTCCTGCACCTAGAGACGGGGCGGGAGCGGGGGCAAGGCCTGAGGTGCTGGTCCCGTTGGAGGCTCCACTCCACAGCAGACCTCTCTTCTCCAGCCTCAGCTTTTTCTTGATCTCCTTCACCTCAGCCTTCAGCTGCCTCCGCTCTGCTTTCAGACGCTGCCTCTCCGCCTTTCTCACTGTCCTGTCACCCCGCCTCAGAAACCTGAAAACAACACAGAAAAATGAATTCAATTCCATTTACACATATAATCAATTATTGCTCTAAACAACCAATCAAGTTAGGCAGAAAAAACGTGCTTATTTTGGCTTGCCTGGGTTCAGGAGTAACTCCACGTTCAGGGACAGACAGAGGAGTCCTTGTTCTCTTTAGGTTGTGGCTGGGATCATGTTTATGACTGCATGGCTCGCATAAGATGCAAGATGGACAAACACTGCACATAGGAGGAGGGAAGTGTTTATATTGAACGGTCATTCGGTTTCTCAAATAGTGTGTGATTAGCAGAGTACGTCTGAATTGTAATCTCTAATAGATTTAAAATTGCAATTAATTATGTTGTGTAATCTAATACATTGCACATTTTAGGTAATAGAATCTGTTTGATTCATTTTAGATTACCTTTTTAAAAGCTATATTTTTGGCCATTTTCTAACTTCATTGGATGGGACAGTACAAATCAAAATACCAGAAAGTGCAAATACTACAAAACTAAAATAAAAAAACGAACAAATGATGTCACCATTAACTGATTATAGGCAACTATCTAAATGTGGACTTCCACACAATTCCCCCCAAAAAATAAATGTACATACATTTTCAATTAGTTGACTTGACTAAAAACAGAAGAAATTATGGAAAAATCTATAAATTCTGAAGAATTTCCTGCCACTGTATCAAGTTCGTGTAATCAATCGATATAGAACTCATGAGTTATGAGCATTTTAAATGTAAAATAATCTCATGCATTTACTTTTTTGGAATCTGATTATGTAATTGAGATTGCTTACCCAAGTACTAGCCAGCACTGGTTTTAGGACATTCTCACCTGCACTGATATCCTCCCCCAGTGGCTGGTCCTTTGCAACTACTGCAATTTGGAGTTGAGCTAGAGGCCCTCAGTGACGTAGAGCTAGCTGGTTTCTGTGTGCCAGAGGTGCTTGGTTCCTCTACAGGAGGATCTGAGGTTCTGTGTGTGCAACACTGGCCAGAAAACTCACTGCACATCCTGTCCACCACCTCCCTTACCACTTGATCTTTGAACTACAAAAGGTACAATTTGGACCAGAATAAACAAGTAATGGGTTTAATATGAAATGTAATTTGATGCATTTTAATTATATGCAAAACTGAAGTTATCAAAGCAAGACCTATGAAATCATTTTTTAAGACACAGTACCCTGTCCATGTAGGATTTAAACCAAGTGGGGACTGCTTCTTCTTCAGTTTTCATCCCTTTGTTTTCTTTGGCCACAGCCTGTTTATGGAAACCAGGAAGAGAAACACATTTTCTCAATCTGAAAACATCTTGCTCTGCAATAAGCCCAGCTCATTATAATATCACAACATTTCCTTTAACAATATCTGCACAAACTGATAAACAACTCACACTTACAGTTCTGCTAATAAGTGTACACTCCCCTTGCAAAATAAGCAAAATGTTAATAATTTCTGCAAAGTAAGAGGGATTGTTAAAACTGAATGCTGCTTATTATTTAGTATTGTCCTGAATATGCCATTTAACACACCAGATGTAAATTGCCTTTTACAGTTATACATTAGCATGCAATTTTTTCAAAGTGAAAAAAATTATAATAACTGCATTTATGAAAAGTTTAAATACTAAAGAATCTTAAGCAATGCGTGTTGCTACCTGGATGATTCATTACTTGTTTGTGAAGCTTGTTCAAGAATCCCTTGTTTGTTATGAGCAGTTAAATTCTTCAGAAAGATCCTCAAGGTCCTACACATTCTTTTCTTTTCTGTCATCTTGTGTATATGTGAATACTTTCCAACAGTGACTGATTTTGAAATCAGTATTTTCACACGAATTACAATTTATTAACTGAGAGACATACTGTGTACCCCTCTGCACGGGAGTGGAAACTTGTGTACAGTTAATTGCTGGTTTAGTTTAAATTTATTTAATATTTTTATTTAATACTGCACTTCTAAACTAAATAAAATACTTACATAAAATATTTTCCAACAGGAAAAAAAAATTAATTGAACCTGACCATCCAATTTAAGATCAAAGGCAACACAATGCCTTCTTAAGACTCATTGAATTGTTTTCAAATTTTGCAATATTTGTATATGAAATTGTCCTGATGTCAAAAAAGTGCACATGATGCAAGAAAGACAAATAATGTTCAGAACCTTTCTGAAGAACAGTCTGCAGTTTAACTGTTCAGAACAAACAAGTGACGCATAAACATCTATCAGATAAATAAAACAATACCATCATACATATAATGACAAATAGTATCAAAATTTGATGGTATGTAAACTTTTGAACAGTGTCATTTTTTTAGATTAATATATTATTTAGTCTTTAAGAGTAGGTGTCAACATTTCATATGTTAAATCACTAATTTATATATGTAATAACAATATAATTATATAGTAATATAAAATATCCAATTAAAAAAAATGTTTTCCTATTTTGTTTAAATTACATTTTGTTATTCTGCAAAGGGTTAGTAAAACTTTGTACAGAACTGTATAATTAAAAGATTGCGAAGTGCTTACCGAGTCCCGTTCGGGGGTCACCTGGGTCTCTTTGTCTGCCATCTTGACTCTAGCTCGATATGGCGGAGCTGGTCTGGGGTCTATCTTTAGTTCCTTCAGCTCTGCCTTAACTGCACCACCCTCTGCCTGACCCTTCATCTTATAGACATTCATGTGGAGTTGGTTGGCTTGCTTAAACGCACTCTAAATTAAAAATAAAGTTTCTTGTTTAAAGCCTTGAGATTTTTTAAAATTATGATCATTATAACGATAACTAAATACAGCTGGGTCCTGGGTCACACACACACAAAACTGAATTGTTTGATGTTCTCACCTTTAGAGCCTCTGTATATTCATCTGTGATGTTGTCAAATAATAAAAATATATATTTTACATTATTTTTCATATCAATAATATTTCAACATTTCCAGTTATTTGGTGAAAACACTTAATGAAATTATTTTACATACCTTGACTGTTTATGCACACCTGTAAAGAAAAATAAAACAATAGATTTGTAACAATTTTTTCAACTCGTATCCATATGCTTAAAGAATGAAACATCAATGTAATCTGAAAAATAATAATAAAACGATATAAATCCGTCATTAAACCGTTATTATTTACCTCCTCGTTGTCCTCGTCAAAATATTTCACTTGAAAATGGCTCAAGCCGAATGTAGTTTTAATCTATAAGTTATAAAAAGAAAATGTAAAGAAGGTACAGTAAGATTAAAACGAAAACGATATTTTGCAACGTGTTTATTTACAAGCTGTCATCTGATTTATGGCCAAACAGAAAGGTCAAGAGCAAATGATAGATATTGCTGCAATTTACATCACTGAGGTTTTTATAAAAAAAGACCCAGCTAAGATATATGTTAAGACATATTTTCTATGACAGGATTAAATGATTCGCCTGTACGTTAATTGTTTTATAGCCCCCGGTTAAAGGTTTGTTTATGTAGGCCTCAGCTACGGCCTTGTAGGACCAAGAAATGTAAACGTCCCCACATAAACGCCACCCAGCAAGGCTTAATGACTCCTTACCCAGGCCTCCACAGTCTCCCACTGTGCTTTGTTCGTGTCCAAGACTGGAAATTTCTTCACGTTGCCCCTAAAGTTCACTTTGACAGTGACGGGGAGGTTCATGACTGTGAGCCAGAGTCAACGGAAGCGTTTGGTGCGGGGATATGATGCTCTAAATGCCCGTGGTGCTGTCAACACTGTGAGACTTGTCTTTTGCGTTCTTGTTTACATCGCTAGATTTAGACACGCCCCCAATGTACGTCACAGGAAGTGTCTCAGGTTTGCTTACGTTCGAACAAGATATTTTTATTATTTTTACCAAATATCAAAATAAAAAAATTTCAAATGAAAGCGAAAGCGTTAAATTGTTATTGTGAGTACTTATATTGTGATTTTATCAAATAATTTAAATACAGAGAGCAATATGACGCAGGCATGCGCTTCACTCTTTTCCAAGTCGTCAAGAACATAGATATATCAACATACATAGATACCGTTTTAAAAGCGATATTAACGTCAAGGATCAGATTTACCTTTTAAAGAGAGCGAGAGAAAGAAACAATTTGTATCCCATAATGTCAGACTCTATTATTATTATTATTATTACTATTATTCCTCATATTCTTATTTATATTATTTTACCATTATTACTTACAAGAACAACAGTGGCAATAATCATTTTTTATTATTATTTTATTATTATTACTAAACCATTGTTGATGTTGCTATTGTCATTCATTTTCATTATTTTTATAATTATTACTTTAATTACAGTATCTCTGTTAATATTTCCCCCATGGTTTTCAAATATGTATTCTATTAACCATAACATTGTAGTCTAATTTGCAATTAATAAACCAGCTAAATCAAATCGACCCAACCTGTTTATCAGCGAATAAGCACAGTTTAAACTGGATAAGCAAAACCCAAATGTTTTATAGTAGCCTACCTCAAACAATCCATACTTTTGATCTTGGACAATCCACCCAACAATGTGTTTACAGAAATAACACAGTACTTTTTTCAGTGTCCATTTACAATACATCCATTAATGCACCTTAAAGTTGGATGCCACCCGCCATAAAACAAGAAGAAGAAGAAGAAGAAGAAGAAGAAGAAGAAGAAGAAGAAGAAGAAGAAGAAGAAGAAGAAGAAGAAGAAGATGCAGATGCAGCCATTGGCATTGATTTGACTGAATTTGGTCACGAATGCCAGGCTCTTTCTGCACATCTATCATGTATTCTCATCTATGGCCTCTGTGTTTTACGTCATCTAGAAGCGCGCAAGTGCCTTGTGGCTGACAGCAGTTAGTAAGCCACACGGTTAGTTAATGCTTTTAGGACAATCCCTTCATTTTCACATTTCTTGAATTAATACGATGTCTTCGCTCCTGAAGGTGGACAATGAAATCAAAACAAAGGTAAAAGTCTTGCCGTTTCCTTTATTTAAACACGCCGCACTCAGATCAACTGTTTGTAAATGTTAGCATTACGGCTAGCCGGCTTGCTCGTGAGTCACCTCGTGAGCACATCTGCTAACTTTCAGATCCATATTTGCTTGTAAAATCAAATATTTTTTTCTAATAAAACATACATTTAGTTGTAAAGTACGTTCGGGTTGTACATATCGTGTCCTAGGGCTGAAACCAAAGCTCCCACATGTTCTGCGGAGTCGGTGTTAACAGCGGGTGTGCGGATGAAGCGTGTTTTTAGCACAGCAGCATGTCGTTACGGGAGAATTGGAGAGAAGTTTACCGTCGTGTTTGACATTAGCGAGCTGAAAGTATTTTTTAATAAATACTTATTTTTGTCAAAGGTTTACGGTGAAGATCGTGAGGCTAATAAATTAATCCAGCGGGAATCGGCTCATTATATTGTGCATGTCAACAATCAGTGCCCTAAAACAGAAAGGCCGCCAGCTGTTTTGTTTTCTCAAAGCGATTTTATAAAAAAAAAGAAGAAAAAACCGTGACGACATAATTCAGATTGGGGATTGCCTGAGTTGTTTCTAACGTTACATATTAATGTTTTTGTCTTGTCAGGTTGATGCTTTCAGAGAGCGAATTACATCAGAGGTGAGTTAACGGAAATTTAAGTTATTTATATATATATATAT
>CAIGQW010052810.1:5722667-5737285 GCA_903798125.1 Danio choprae
TTTATGACTATTTGACACTTATTGTTTAATTATTGAACTATAGGCTGAAGACTTGGTTGCAAACTTTTTCCCGAAGAAATTGTTAGAACTGGACCAGTTTTTGAAGGTAAGGTTTATTGGTAAATTATGATCAGGGTTTTTGCTTTTTAAAATGTTTTGCTTTGCCTCTCTTCTTTTTGCTCCAATATAAAACTTTTTTGCCTTCAATCAGTTTTAAAAAAAGCAAAGTCTTGATTAAATGCTGCATGCACTTCAATGACATGAATGATTTTTAGTTTGTTGTCCAGGACAAATATCTAAACGTCCTTCAATTAAATTACATTTACTTATGGTGCAAAAAGATTTTTTTTCATGGTAAATGTTGAACAAGAACTTTAAAAATCGAAACATCAGCATAACTTGAAATGAAAAATCTGAATTTTGAGAAATCAAACATGAATAATAATGCTTAAAACAAGTTTATTTTGTTTTTTATTAAAAGTTCACTTTACTTTGGAGTTTATTTAAATGAGAAAACACAATCAAAAAAGTTGGTGTTGCTAATACAACCCAGGGTCTTCTTCTAAGACATTTACATTCTCCAGCCATTTTTGTTATGTTTTTTTTAGTTATATTGCTTAAATTTCCTTTAATTGGTTTTAAAAGGGGCAGAAACCCCAAAATGATGCCTTCAAACCATTACCTGTTGTACAAACACTCATACATTTGATTACTTGTAGGATCCTACAATTAATATCACGGAGCTGAAGGAAATTCATTCAGAGATCAATCTGACAGTGCCAGACCCAATTCTGCTTACAGACATCCACGATGGCATTGAGGGGGTAAAAAGTCATATTTGTCAAGTTTCTTCTTCATTGATCAGTTATCTATTGATGTTGATTTAAAAGTCTCTGAATATGATTATTTTTTAAAAGATCGGTTTAAAAGATCATCCAGTAACCTTGAAATATTTTCTCAATAGCAAAATGCTAAAAAGAGGAAATTCGAAGATGGAGCAGGAGATGACAAAGGTGGGTAGTATCTTAAGTTTAGCCAGTTAGACAAATACATTTGAAAGTGTGCAGTGTTGAATTGTCTATGATAATACATAATTGTTGTTTTGTTTGTTTGTTTTTTAAAGTGTAATTGCAGTTCTCTGAGCAACACTGCAGTGTTTTGCCCCTGAATGAATGTATTTTTGCGTAAATCATTTAGGTTGATGATGCATTCCATACATAAAGACAGTTTCTTCATTAATTTTGCCATCTTGCTGCCATCTACTGGCTGTTTTAGAGTTATATGTGTATATCAATGACAGTGCTGTATCCATAACTGGCCTAACACTTAGCAAAATACGGTTTAATTTATTCTTATCAAAACAGACACATCTGGCCCTCACTCTTCCTTAATTTATGCCATGGTTTCTGTTTGTAGTTGGCGGGACCAAGGTCTTTGTCATGCCTGGTGGAATGATGAAAAGCAATGGCAAGCTGGTGGAGCTGATTGAAAAAGTCAAACCTGAAATCAGAACTCTCATGGAAAAATGCAACACGGTATGTTCGTAGTCTCATGCCTGCTTTCACCCGAGCGTGTTGGGTAAATGATTAAATAATTCTCCCGTGATTGATTTTCTAGGTCAAGATGTGGGTTCAGTTGTTAATCCCAAGAATAGAAGATGGCAACAATTTTGGTGTCTCAATTCAGGTACGGTGCCACATTTTCCTTTTTATTTTTCTTAGCTTGTTACATTGAAGGCTGCAGCAACAGCATGAGTTACATTTGGCATTAAAGGGCGAGTGTTTATTTATTTAATTTTGGACTAAAACAACACTGTGACCTATGAACTTATCAGTGAAAGTCAAATGCAGAAGTTGCTAGCCACTGACCTGCAATTGTGCTTATTTGTCTTAACTGTCCACAGGAAGAGACGGTTGCTGAGCTCAGAACAGTGGAAGGGGAAGCAGCATCTTTCTTAGACCAGATATCCAGGTGCTTCACACTGAATCCATATTAATGGCAGACAATGGCTTACTTTTTTAAAAATTTTCTTCAAGTTAAAAAAAAATAAAAATTCTCATCCTTTTTTTTTTTTTTTTTTTTTTTTTTCTTCTCCAGGTACTATATCACAAGGGCAAAGCTGGTTTCCAAAATAGCAAAATACCCTCATGTTGTAAGTCATCAGTACACCTACATAATAGCATTTACATCAACCATGTAATGAGTGTATTTAGTTATTTATTATAGTATTTATTTAATAGAATATTTAAGATAATCTTATATATTTGGATGTTTAGGAGGATTATCGCCGCACAGTGACAGAGATTGATGAGAAGGAATACATCAGCCTCAAGATTATAGTGTCAGAACTGCGAAATCAATACGTAAGTATACTAGTTGATAAATAATTATGCAAATTATTCTATACACTGTAAAAAAAAATGTACTTTTGTGGTTGGTTATGATTAACTCTGTGAAAATGTATATTTAATCAGTTTTTATATTAACTTAAGTAATATTATTGAATTATGCAAATGTTTAGAAGATTTATGTACAATACAGTTTATAAGTCATATTTTCTGTCTTTTAGTAGATCTATTATGAGACTTTCTGTAGCTTGTATACCAAACAAGTGGTACTTATTGTATTTGCAGTTATTATTTTGTTTATTTGATGCGTTAAGTTTAGTTGCTATATTCTCAATAATTCTGCAAAAAGCTGCCATTTTGTTTGTTTGTTTTTTTACAAAATTATATGCAGAAATAACAAAAGTCAGCAGGTTCTGTCTGGCCCTGACTATAAGGTTAATTCAACTTAAGGCAACAATGTTATTTTTTCCAGAGTCGATTGACTTTAATTCAGATTAATGGAAGTGTTGTTGATGATTTTAATGAGTTAACTTGTCCTGAAGGTAACATTACATGACATGATCCTGAAGAACATCGAGAAGATCAAGAGGCCGAGGAGCAGCAATACTGACGCCCTGTACTAAGACCCCCATCCCCTTTCCATCCTGGCCCGTTTCTCCACCATTTGGAGCTAGTGTTAGCCTTCAGGTGGTTCTAGAACACCCGTCACCTATTATCACCAGGCCAGGAGACTCGCCACTCGATCGGGCCTGATAGAACATGCCACTTAAGATAGAATTGTAAAATATGGTCACAATTTTAAACCCTTCGAAATAAGCCCTTTTTCGTTTTTGTTTCTTAGCGGACAGTATAAATGTTTAAAGGCAGAGCCTGAACATGCATCGCAAAGGAAACTATCTCAGATTTGTTTTTTTTATTTCATTAAAGAAACCCTTCAACCGTCAGTTTCTTTTTTTTTTCTTTTTTTTTTTCTTTTTTATCATTTGCAAAGCCAAATTCCATGTAGTTCAGTTTTTGAATCCACCTCTGAGCCTCTGTAGGGGTCGTGTGATTGATGGATCTACCCTTGATGGTTGGTTTCTCCGGTCGAGAAGCTCTTATTGATGCTGTATTTCACTTAAGCATTTTGTGTTGCTCATCTGAAGTGTATGTGTAGGCTAAAAAGTGGAAGCGAGGCAGTTCATGTGTAAGATTTTATTTGGAGTATGAGCTGACAATTATTACATGGAGTATTATATTTTCATCTGAAACGACTGATTCATCAAATCCTGGAAGCTTTTTATTGTTCTTTTTGTCCAGTTTTAAGAGTGATACATTTTGCTGAATAAACTATTGTTTTTACAATACATCCAAGGCACGTCATTAACTGTTGTTCTTGTGTGCTTTTTTGTGTGAATATTGTTTAGTTCGTTGCATGCTGCGTGTATTCAAAGACAACAAAAAACATTAAGCTTAAAATGTAAATGCTTTATTTAGCTTTTTATTTTATTTATTTTTTAACAAAAAAACTTGATGACAGGTAATTTCCTTGGAGTTATATGTGCTGAATTGACTGTTACTGCATCTGAACCATACAAATGCAAGAAGGCAAGGAAAAACACAGTAAAAATAACTCAAAACAACAGGCTGTTTCTAGATGCTGTCACAGCCCAAATTATGCATGAGAAGATCATTTTTATTTAGTAAGTGCTGAAATAAAGCACTGCCTTTACATAAAAATTTATGAGAAAGAAACTGTTAAAAAAAGATATTCTCATACTACACATGGTTTTCATATGTAGATTACTTGCATAAATGTGGCCTATATTTGAATAAATCCAAAAACTAGGCTTAGACAAAAATAAGCCTTTTAGTGTACACTAATAATTGCATATCAAAAGGCCTATTCACACAAGTGTTAGTTCTCAGGTTAACTAGATAGAAAACTACTTTTTTCTTTATTGAACTCAATTCAAGTTTATTTATATAGCGCTTTTTACAATGTAGACTGTCAAAGCAGCTTAACATGTTCTAGTAAAGTCCAGATTTCAGAGTTGAAGTTGAGTTCAGTGTGGTTTAAATTTCACAGCTGAAAGTTCAAACCCTGAAGCGCAAATCCACCGAAGTGCAGCTCCACAAGTCCCGATCCGAGCATTTCTACTATTTAAAATCCAATTTTACTTAAACTTTGAATACATTTGCTTCTGTGATCTTCGCAACAAAGCAAACCTAGAAAGGAAAAAATACATTTAGAAATGAATGCTGGTTTGAACAACATCCTCTAAAAGAATGAATCTTTTTGTAATGAATGTCTTTGTAATGTCAGTCATTTCCAGCAGGTGTCAGCATGGAGAAACTGACTTTATTGCTGAAGTTACTCTAGAAACTTGAAAACTGATCGACTGGACAGAAACAGTATAACACTAAAAATACCTTAACCGTTTATGTGTATTTCTCACTCTCAGTTTCGTGTTTATCCAGACGTAAGTAATCACAGGGAATGGGTCTGTGAAAATAAATACCTCATAGAATATAAGCAGGGTGTAAAAACTCCTTGGGGACTATTCCGATAGCACCATCTAGCTCACCGACCCACCATCCATAGATGTTATATTCCTAGTTCAGAAACACAGAAATACAGAGACACAAGGATTTGGTCAATGACTGGACATGGGACACCGGCATACATATTTCATTGCATTAGACACAAGGCATCAAACAAAATCTTATCTAACCCTGGACCACAAATCCAGATGTATATTTTCCCAAAATTGACATTTATAAATCACATTAAAGCAATTCTATTCTAAAGCATTTCTATTGATGTATACTTTATCAGTATTGAATAAAAAATGGCTGAGATACTATTTGAAAATCTGCAATCTAAGGGTTCAAAAATCTATAAATGTTAGGGAAAATCACCTTTAACACTGTCTAAATGACGTTCTGTGCAATGCACATTACCAACATATGTAGTTAAATACAACAAAATGTTTGTTATTTTTTATAGAAAAATGTTGTTGTTTTTTTGCACTTTTCTGGTTGTTTTCAAATGTGCTAAATAAATTAAATTGAATTGAATTTTTGGGTCGCGCAATGGGTAGCGCTGTCGCCTCACAGCAAGAAGGTCGCTGGTTCGAGCCGGGTCAGTTGGCATTTCTGTGTAGAGTTTGCATGTTCTCCCCATGTTGACGTAGGTTTCCTCCAGGTGCTTCGGTTTCCCCCACATGTCCAAAGACATGCAGTATAGGTGAATTGGGTAAGCTAAATTGTCCGTAATGTATGTGTGTAAATGAGAGTTTATGGGTGTTTCGCAGTGATGGGTTGCAGCTGGAAGGGCATCCGCTGCGTAAAACATATCCTGGATAAGTTGGCGGTTCATTCTGCTGTGGCGACCCCAGATTAATAAAGGGACTAAGCCGAAAAGAAAATGAATGAATTGAATTTTCATTTGGAAATTTACCCAAAAAAAAAAGCTTGAACATGATCTTTACTTAATATTCAAATAATTTTTGGCATAAACGAAAAAATCTATAATTTTGACCAATATAATAAAGTAATTTTGTCTGTATGTGTGAAACAAAAGGCATGCGAGTTTTGTGGTCCAGTGCCACATATGCAAACAAATTAAAAGTCATGGATAGCACTCTTGGTCACGTTTTTTCAATTCTTTGTTTAACAGTGCTTTTTAAATAAGTTGAACTGATCTGATCCAAATTTCTTTATAATAATCTTACTTTTTTCCATTTGATCTGAAAGTGAAACTTACTGGATGTTTTAGAAGTCAGACAATGTAATCCGTCATATAGCTTTTGTCTTATAATTCAAAAACTTAACATCATGAAACATTTGTGTTAAATGTATTCAAATCCAGGCTTTGGACTGCAAAAACAAAGTATCATGGTGTTTGTAATGGAACAGAATTGCGTGCACCTGCAAACAGACATTTAAATGCAAATCTAAATGTTAACTTAAATGGCGAGACACCAGTTGAGCGTTTAATTACAAACAATGTGATGATTCTGCTGTTGGAAGATACAGACAATAACTGTCACCAGAGGTCTTGACATAAGCAAGATCTACTAAACTACTAGCTTAAAGGCTATTGAAGAAATAACAAATCCACTAATGCATCTGGGTGCACAAATGCATCATGTGGGATAGCGTCTTATGTCTTGAGCGAAATGTAAGAAATGCTTAATTTTTATCATGGAGCTCCAGCCTAACATTCCCTCGATTCACTCCTCTTAGAAATCAAATACCTTTAAGAGCTATTCCAGGCCAAAGCTCTTCAGAGTAAGAGTGGAGAGAGTCCCAGATATCTGGCCTTTAATGAATGAAGACAGATTCAGGTGGACCGGGGGTTATAAATGAGGAGATTACAGAACGCAGAGATAGACTGGAAGTGTTTTAAGAGCTTTAGTATTCCAGAAGCACACACTGTACATTTAGACATGATGAGCATGTCATCCATCCACTGCCTGCTGAGGAGAGTAGGAACTAATTACCTTCCTCTCTTTAAGCACACCCACAGTGCTGCGAGCCTAATGTAGTCCTCAGCCCATGCAGATGAGCCGCTTTAATGATGCTATACGGAATAAAATCCATCTGGACGGTGAGCTGAATGCCGTTGTGACATTCGAGTCTCGGTAGCAGTACATCTGAGAACTTGAGCTCTTTGTCTGAGACGCGTGCGGCTATGCAGATGGGGATTGTTGGAGGTGGAGATTGATGTTCTTATATGACAGTTCAGTAAACAAGAAGTTAATATTGGGGAACTTACATTTTAGACCCAATATTGCCAGAAGGGGCCATTCATAGAGATCGTGCTTTGCATTTTAGTGTGCCACTTTCCATTTTTTTTTTCTATGCAATCATGCAGTGGCGAACATGTTTGACTGTTGCTTTCACATCTTGTGCATGTCACAGTGTTTTAAAAACGCAGTGAAATAAGTTAAATGGTTTTGAAATTATTGTGCTTAAACTTTAAATGTATAATTCATCCAAAAATGAAAATGTACCATTTATTCAATATCATTTACTATTTTATTTATATGGTTTCAAACCTTTATGGGTTTCTCTTTTTCGCTGAACATAAAAAGAAGATATTTTGAACAAACAGATAGCCAACAAATTCATTGAAGATTTGCATATATGTAAATTATAGAATTATTTCTAATCATTAGACAGAATATCCCTTGGTTTTCTTTTGTTTTTGTTTTTAAATAGACTTTTCTGAGAGTTAAACAGTAGTTCACCATTTTTTACTCCATTCAGCCAATCTCTGGGTCTGGTGGGAGCATTTTTAGTTTAGCTTAGCATAGATCATTGAATCAGATTAGACCATTAGCATCTCACTCAAAAATCACCAAAGAGTTTTGATATTTGTTCTTTTTAAAGCTAGACTCTTCTGTTGATTTATCGTGTACTAAAACCAACGCAAATGAAAAGTTACTATTTTCTAGGCTGATATAGCTACTTTCTCATTCCGGAGTAATAATCAAGGACCTTAAATGGCACAGCAAGTGCAAGGGCTCTCAAGTCTTAAGCATTCACCATAAGACACACATACTTCAACCAGTTCACAGGCCAAACCTTGTATAACATGAGCTGGTATATACAATTAATCGAAAAGATGCAAGCATATGGAAGTAACTGGAGTAAATATACTGATTTTAACATTCTGTTTTTTAGGTAAATTACATGACCCAGCTGCAAAGATGTTTGTAACTAGGTAATAAAAGCATACAGTGGCCCATTTATGACTAAAAGCAGAATATAACCCACTAGCATGCGTAATTAATACATGTGAACTGATACAGTGCAACAGAAACATGAATAAACCCTCTGAAGAAACTCTTTGGTAATTTCTGAGCAAGATCCTAATGATCTAATCTGAAACAAAGATTTATGCTAAGCTAAGCCAAAAATGCTCCTGCCAGACCTGGAGATCATCTTAAAACAAACACCTGTAACATCTTAAAACAGTGTTTCTCAAAACAAAGAGCCTCTCTGACTTCCTACATAAATGTTTATGAAAGCCTGTGGGATGTTTTTTATGTACATTTTGAAAAATTATGACATTTTTGCAGAGAAATTTTAAAGTAAAAAGTAACTAAGTACGTCCTGACAAAGAAGTACCCACTCAGAAAGCATGCGATTTCAGCTGCAGACCTAAATTAATCAGTTCAGGACAATCAGTCGAGAGAGTTATTCAATGATTCATTCATAAAAACTCACTTGTTTCATTCGAGAATCTACTTTCTGAAAAACTATTTTGGATTAGCGGGGTTCAAGAGAACTTGGGACAATAATTGTCTAATGATGGTTTTAGGAAACATCCATAAGTGTGTAAATGTTTCATTAAGTCATGTGGACCATTTAATGTATTATGTCACTTCACTTCGCAATCCTTTAGTCAACCAATTTGTTAAAAAGCCGTGATTCACACAGGGATAGCTGTGTTGCCACCTACTGGTCTAATGACAAAGGCACAGAGTGTAATTGTTGCTGCTAAAATAAATATATTCATAACAAACCAAGTTGTAGTGGGATTGTTGTGATTGAATGTGGAACCATGGGAATTGTCATATCCATTACATCCAATGGGACTCTTGCATACACCATGTTCATAGATGAGCTAACGCATTCAAAACATACTATCATGCTAGTAGGAAGCAGAGAAAGGCTGAAAGCCATCAAAGTGAAACAAGACCACTGAAGCGATTTCTGTTGAGCAATGTGGAACGAAAGCAGAGAAGATTTTATAATGTCAACAGTTGACCGCTTCCGGTACTTCCTCTCGTGATCAGGTGAAGTTATTTTATCAAACTAAATACATTTTAAGGTAGCTCAAGTTGCTCTGTAGCACAAATTTTCAAGAACACAAACCGAGAAGCAGTGTTAAAAACATGAAAGGTTCCAGTCCTGGTAACTCAACTATCATAATCAGCAATCAAAGTGAAAGACCGGAACAAACTGTTGTATAATACTCCTCGAAATCACAGGTGTGTCCATGGCTGATGAAGCCATTTGGAGCAATCTGCACCTCCTGACACGCCTCCTCTGCCTCGTACCCGCACCCTCCCCAACATGGTGTAACTGTGGGTTCAAACAGAGTACACACGCAGTACAAGAAAGAGAGTCAATACATTCCAGTGCAGTCCGTCCCATTTCGATGACTCGTGTCCTTTTCATTCCTGCCTCATTTTTCCTGCCTCCCAGTATTAGCAATCTGCTTTTCGGCAATGCATCTGTCAGCTAGAGGCATTTGGGAGACATCCAATCTGCGCCTGACCGTAGAGAGGGTTGTTATAGAGATTTAGCCGAAAGAACTGCATGGGACTGGGATAATGGGTGGCTTTTTGGGAAGCGGCTCTGTAACAGGACAGGGTCAGGTGCGTCTCAGTTGGGTCTAGGTCTGGTGGGCAGCTGCTGTGAAAGTGATGTGCTACGCGGCGATGGCGCTGACCTCCGCATGACCTTCTCCCGAGGAAGGCGGAGTTGGCACAGGGAACCATCGAGAGTGTTTGTTGCCATGACAACACCTGCAGTGTGCCACCAATATCATTTATTTCTCACTCAGGGGGGCGGCTGGCAATGGCATTCAGATGGGCCCATTGCTCTCTGACCGCAGGACAGATAGACAGCTAATGATGCCTTAAAAAGGAGTGGCTTAACTTCAGAAATATCATGACAGGCTCAAAAGTGACTTCTGTCTATAATAACACCAGAATACCTGAAAACCTCCTTTTTTCTTCTCCCCTCTATAAATTTCCCTCTAAGATTACACGCTTTGCATGCACACCTCCTTCCTCAATCGTGTTTTAATCATTTTCCTTATTTGCAAACTCTCCCTTGGTGCCCGCACGCATTAATTTTTTTCCATTCCGAGTTGAAATGCACACACACACACACACACACACCATGGAGGCAGGAGACATGGTAATAAGAATGAGACATGAGGCCTCTGCCCCTGGCCACCAGCTGACTGAGGTAGGCCTTGGGAGTGATGGAGCGCAGGAAGTCTCTCATTGCCCCGCCGCTGAACCCGGCGCTCGGGTGCTACAAACCCCCCCTCCGCTTCTCCTCTCCTACTTCTCCTTCCTTAACTCGCATCGTAAAGCATTGGCACCACATGCTCAGTGCTGCACTGGGACTCACTCATCCAGCCATCTTAAAAGACAAACACAGATACGTCACGTTGTTTGCTAGTCCTAAGCAGCAGACACAGCAGGTGGCAAACAGGTATTGATCTGCAGCTCCAGCAAAGACAGCCGTCGTTCAATTTGTCTCAATCAGCGCATTTCATTTGCATGTCATTTTCATCTTAGCTTGCCATTAAGAACTCTTAAAATTAATATTTGCTTGGCGTAGTCGGGAGGAACCGCCACAGGCCTTATTTAATCCCAAATCTTGGACGCTCGAAGGTGCGACATCGAGTAAAAATGCGGATGACCAAATAATCTGCCATTGTAAAAGTACACTTGGGGATTACTGATGGCACTTAAACTTAATAGGCATTTAAAGTGGATTGTGTATGCTGCTGAGAGCCTGTAATGATGGCTGTTTATGTGGCCTCCCATTTATAATAATTATGCAGAGTGTGAGGGGGGCGGCCGCCGTGCAGTTCTGGACTATTGGCTTAGGCTGAATAATGACCTACTGTAGTTGACCGGGAGATGACCGTTGCCTTCTCCATGACCCCAGAACCCCAGACTCACCCCTTGATGCCTCTGCTGGTAAATAGAAAGCTCAATATATGTCTATAGAGCGCCTCTGCAGCCACAATGAAGGCAGGTCCTTAGATGAGTGTGTGAGAATGAGTTAAAAAGGAGCATCTATTTCCACTGGATTTTCCTTTTCTTTTATGGTACCTTTTCCTTTTCTTTGGGCATTTTGTAGGAGACTGACCCCCTGGGCGGGAGGCCAACCGGAGCAGTCATCTGTCTGAAGTTTACGAGGATGTGTCCCAATAGGGAGGAGATAACACTCACAATCACCCGGTTTCGTCTGTGAGAACCACATATTCACATGCAAATTCACATTTATGTCTACCTGTAAAACTCGCACAGTGAAACGTGAGAAAATTGATACGTATAAATGCAAATGAAATAAACATGGTAGTTTTCCGATTAAATGGTAGTCAAAAAGCCGAAATGCTTAATAGAAAAAACGATAAATTTAAAAACAATTCCTAAATATAAAATAATAAAAGTTACACACAAGGACGTTTTTACACATTTTTTAAACAGCAGCAGACGGCCACCCAGATAGAGAAACCATATAAACTTCAGCCAGAAGGTGGCAGTAGTGTCCACATCCAAAGTGATGGAGCATCTGGATGTTAATAGTGGGTTGGCCCTTGACTAGACTGGCATCCAGAATGCCTGGTTTACAGCCCCTAACGGCGAAAGTGTAAAGCACATGCTGTAGAAAAGCCAGGAGGAACTGAAAGAAAGGGATATCATTGGGCTTGCATGTTAAAGGGGTCCTGGAGATGTCTGCCTCCATCTTTACTGCAATAAATCTTTGCTTCTCATTCCAGGATTTTAAGAGGATTCCACTGGGAATTCTGGCATGTGTTGTGTCTGACCTTTGGGAGTCATGTACTTTGAATCTAGGGGCATAAATTAAGAGTTAGGAATGCAAAAGGATGGCATGGTTGAAGAGGAAAAAAGAATGGTTTAAAAAAAGTCACTGTGGGCCCCTTCAACCAAACACAGCAAAGAGCCAGGCTTACAACAATAAGACAAATGAAAGTATATGTGTTTGGTAGCGAACATGTTATGTTATTAGAGGAGGATGAAAAATATCCCCAAATATCCTGTTGTCCTGTTGCTGTGATTTTTCAGCCCTGAGGATTGAGTAAACTGTGCAAAGCTGGCAGATTGATGTTAGCGTTTTTCATGTTCTGACGCTATGCAGCATATGCAGTGAGACGATGGCTGATCTGAAGAAAACAGTGGCGTTATCAGTGCTGCATGCAAAATCAACTTTATATTAATCAATCACTGGTAGATTAAAACAAAATGTTGGGTTTCAACTAGGCAGCGCAGTCCAGAATTTAAAAACAAATTCCACCATGTTTTGTTCCAAACATGTATGACTTTCTTCTGCGATGCACTAAGATGATAATTTGAAAGATAGATTTTATGGTCTAAAACACAAAATCCAAATCCACTGGACCCTGTTGACTTATATTGTTCACTGTAAACAAAAAATAATGCTAAAAATGAAAGCTGTGGTTGCCAGAACTTTGCCATTAAAGTATTGCTGTAACATTTTACGTTTTACAAGTTTAACTTAATCTTACAGTAAAAAAAACGCATTTGATCACAAACAGATTAAGGAAATAATACTAGCACATAGAACGCATGTAGTGGAATGCAATAAATAATTAACAACCTCATATGTAAAATAAAACTCATACATAACTACAAAGAAGTAAAAATTTATCAAACATGAATTGTTACAAAGGTAATTTTGTTAATAAAATTTATGTTTTTCACTATAAACTATGAAGAAACTGTAAATTTAAAAGTATTTTACTGTAAAATATATAAAAATTCATAGTAAAAAAAACAAATTTTAACCAATTAACAGGTATTTACCATATCACAATTAAAATCACATTCACATTTTAGTGTAGAGACAAAGAAAAACCTTTTTTAAAAATAGATTTACTTTGGAACAACATTAGAAAAAGACAGATTATCCACAAAAGTGCTGAACTACCATTTTTAAATTTAATTTCCATGCTTCCATAAACAAAACACTCCAATAATAAGCCCCAAATGAAGCAACTATGTTGTGCAGAAGCAAAAAAATGCTGCCACATATTATAGATACGTGAAGTGATTTGTGTAGATGAGCCGAATAGCTGTTTATTCAATGTAAGTGGTGGATCAATAAAGACTGATGAGAGAGCTTTTTTTAATCTGTACGCTCTGCTTACACCAGTGCTGTGACAGCGCTGTCGACCTCTTTGATTTGTGACTTTGCAGCGGTCAATCATAGCGCTGCCTCAAAAACCTGTTGGTTAGCGGAATTGATTTAGCACTTTCCACGTCTTTATCACCTTGTAATTACGCTTGGTGTTGACACAAATATACTTGGCCTCCCCTCCACGCCTCTGTGCAGCAGAATTTATGCACTCCGGTTTTATGACCACTGCTTTATGAGTGGGACCGCTAGAGTTAGGCTTGAGTTCTAGCCAACAGGCCTATATTTCATTCAGTAAGGTCAACGTTCCAGGGGAAACACCCGTAAAACAAGAGCAGCAGCAACCCCACATTGTCTAAAATGATACTTGAGGACGCTTCTGAAGAGGTCTACGAGATTCGAGAGATACAAGTGCAGCCACTTTCGAAAATATCGCCATCAATAAAAGCCAGTTCAATTACATGTCAGTCACAGAGGGAGTAAAAGTAAGAGCTGATAAATATACTTATGAGCATAAAACTCCTGATGACAAAATTACTGCCATGCTCAGGCTATCTAAGATGGTTCAACTCATTGTTTATACAAATTATAAATATGGCATGAGATAAAAATAAATGGCCCGTGCACATCCTTTTTTGTGTTTTGGTAACCAACCATATCAGATTTAATATATACTTAGTGTTTTCTGAACAAACCTGCTTTGAGTGTTCTGTTATTTAAACAGGAGGTTTGTTAGCTGTCATGTCTGTACAGTTTATTAATCATAATTAAAAACCAACAGTGACAAAATAAATGATGGTAGAATCTGTTACTTACAGATATAGTTCCATTGAAAAGGAGAATTCTGCTGTATGGCATTTTAAAGATTTTTAGTGTAACAATAGTATATACCAGAAATCTTATATTTTCTATCTATCAGGCATATTTAGAACACTATAATATATTGAAAAACTAAATCCCAATCCAGCCACAAAATACTATTTTTTATTTTTTTGTATAGTGTTATTTATACAAATATATCTATTACACTGAATGATGATAGAGCATTATTATCCTTATCTTGACATTTCACAAGTTATTTAAAAAAGTTTTACTTTACGTAAACTTTAAATGTATTTAACATGCTTTATGTGTATACAAAATCACATTTTAAAATAGGTGTCTCTTGTTTGACACAATGATCAAGTAAGATCCATTAGATAAGTGTGTGTGTGTGTGTGTGTGTGTGTGTGTGTGTGTGTGTGTGTGTGTGTGTGTGTGTGTGTGTGTGTGTGTGTGTGTGTGTGTGTGTGTGTGTGTGTGTGTGTGTGTGTGTGTGTGTGTGTGTGTGTGTGTGTGTGTGTGTGT
>CAIGQW010052810.1:5737385-5752544 GCA_903798125.1 Danio choprae
TGTGTGTGTGTCTGTGTGTGTGTGTGTGTGTGTGTGTGTGTGTGTGTACGTTTTTTTGTGACATGTCAAGACACAAATCTGTATAATGACATAGGTATGACACAGGTATTACAAAGAGGAGGTGAAATATGAGGGCATTGCTGACGTCCTCATTTCTCAAAAAGCTTATAAATCACACAGAATGAGTTTATTTCAGAGAGTAAAGCTGTACACAGTTTCCTGTGATGGTTGGGTTTAGGGGTAGGGTGGGGTTAGGCCAATACAATATACGATTTGAACAGTATAAAATGAATGGAAACCTATGTAATGTACACACTTTTCACAAAAATAAACATCCCACCAAACGGACAGCAGCCGGCTGAAAAGAGAGCGTGCGTTCTGCACCTGTCTGAAAGGAGACCCGCACCTGCAGTTGACAGTAATCTGCTTTCTCAATTGACAACGGGAACCCAAAATATGAAATGCGCAAATGCAAAGTGTAAACAAAGCAGTTCTTAGTACCATTATAACAGTACTTGTTACTCACCACAGAGGAATTGGCTCGTGCAAATATGTGATAATCTATGAAAATGTAATAATCCATATTGTTTGAAAATATTTGAGAAATGTAGCAAAAATTACAGCTGGCTTCTTTGTGTTACTTATTACTTGAATTGTTTACTTGGTTATATCACTAGTTTTTGTTCTCGCGCTCTATTTCACTGCTGAATAACCAATCAGATCGGTTTTGAACAGCAATAATGAATTACAGTTTTTGGTGAACTATCCCTTAAAGGTAACATTGAGAAAGGAAAAAAAATTAAAAACACATTGATTATTTCACTGGTGTATCTTTAAGAATCAGCTACACTATGTGTTCCTGCTTACATCCCATTTGTAAAACACAAAAACATATAGATTAAAGTGAATGCATCAAATAAAGTGGTTTGCTTGGCCGACCACTCAATTTTCCGAAACACAACTACAGCGATGAATCAACAGCCTATTATTGAGAAAGTGCCTGTGTGGCCACAGCACTGTAATCGTCTACAGGCCACAGATGTAAAAGGAGTTTTCTCTTATGTCAATATGGCATGCTACAAAACACGCTCAATTTGCTGCTCGCAAATCTCTTGGAGAAAAATCATTTGCTTTGTTATAAAGACAATATGTTGCTGTTACGCTATTCATTGCATTGTGTGACTGATACAGAACAATCAAAGCACTAGAAAAAGAATGCCGCAAATCCTCATGCATTATATTTTATCTGAGGCGCTTTTTCAAAATGCTGCAACAAGAATGAACTGACTGAGCGAAGTACATCCCAGCTTTGTCATTGAGAATACAGTAAATGAATAGCTGCTAAGAGAAAGTCAGCGAGTATTGACCGATATGACTCATCTTATGGCCGGCTGCGCATTATTCATCATTAGTGAGAAGATGAATAGAGCGAGATAGGAGAAAAAAAATCAAAATACATGCAGAGCGCTTCAACTAACAAATCAGCCAAGGCCACAAAGCCAACAGCGCTGAACTAAAACTATGACCTTGTATGTGTGTGTTTAAGCGAGAGATGTGAGGAAGCACACACAGACCTTACTGAGGATGTAGATCAAATCTCCTCTCTGGAAGGCCAACTCATCTGGTCCCTCAGCTTCACAGTCCCACAAGCCTTGGTAATAATTGGCATAATCTGAAGACCCTTGATTTGAAAAAAAAGAGAAGATTTTATCAACACTCTTTTGACAATATTGCCATCAATAAAAGCTTGTTCAATTACACGTCAGTCGCAGAGAGATTAAAAGTAACAGCTGATAAATATACTTGTCAGAATATAATAATATAAACAGTCCGATGACAAAATCACAGCCATGCTCCGGCTGTCTGAGACGGTTCAACTCATTGTTTATACAAATTAGAAATTTGACATGAGATAAAAATTTATTTCCAGGGGACATCCTTTCTGTGTTTTGGTAGCCAACCATATCGGATTTAATATATACTTAATGTTTTCTGAACCTAAGTATATATTAAATAAATAATGTAATAACATGTTAAAGAAATGTACAGACATAGCAGCTAATGAATCTCTGCATTATATAACATAATTCATAATATAACTCAGAGGTTCATTAGTTGCTATGTCTGTACAGTACATTTCTATATGATAATTAAATATCAATGGTGCCAAAAATGATAATAGAAATCTTTCTTTATCTTAAAGAAATAGTTCACCAAAAAATGAAAATTCAGATATTTACTCTCCTGTCTTGGTCTGAAAGAAAGGGAGTTTTCAACATAAAAACAACCCAAAGTTTTTTTTACAATGATTTACATAAGACCCACTAAAACTCAGTGTGTCAATGATTGGCATAACTTAAAGCTCCTTGATTTTAAAACAGAGTTGTTTTCCCATACACAAACAAACACATAGAAAGTACTCACCAGTTCTCTCACTGAACTCTTCAGCGTTATCAGAAGTTTCATCATCTGGAAAATAAATACAAAAGGTCAGAGGTTATAAAAATACAGAACAAGTGCCATCTATCAATTTATCAAATACCAATTCTGCCAATTTACACTACATCTTCCAACTTCCGGATCAAATTTGGGTCCTTCTTTTCTAAGAGTTTCAAACAATATCTGCAGCTCCTGTGTGATTTATGGGGGAGGTGCCAGGCCGGGTTAGATGGCTAGTGTGTTTCAGGCAGACAGGCATTGATTCTGGGCGTGGCACCTCTAGGTCTATGAGGTGACAGTGATAGCCCAGCTTTCTGTCTCCCACATCCATCCTCACGCTGTCAGCCTGCCGATAAAACCACCGTCCAGCAACCCTATACTTCCCACAGCACGCGCTTGCCCTGAGCTTCCAGGAACAGCACGAAGAAAAAAAACCTGTAAAGCTAAAGTAGCCCTTTACCATATGCCCACATGCAAAATGTATGTCTAAAATCTGTTGTAGAAGGCTTTATTTTATAACTAGAGATGTTAATTAGCATTGTCAAAATGCAAATTGTGTGCACTGTAAAAATTAGTTTGTTTAATTAAACTGACTTAAAACCTGTGTAGAACTTTAAAATATTTGACCAATGATTTACTTGTTTTAAGTTAAATTAACATAAATCATGTGTTGTCATGACTTGCAGGTTATTTACTTTTTTACAGTGTCTGTGCATTCTGAATCTAAAACATTTACATAAAAAAATCATACTTTATTTTTGTGATTGAACTAAAGCAAACATTGTGAGTTAATATACAGCGGCAGACATGTTAATATATTTTTTGTTAAAAATTATTTATTCATGTGAAAACATAAGGTGGAAAAAATATTTAAAATAATTATATAATTTGAACATTTATCGTTATATGATCCTAGTGATTTAATGCTCAAAACATGCTTCATCAATGCTGAAAAGTTATGCTTTTTAATATTTGTGTAAAAAATTATATCATCATTAAGTTATGCCACCAAATGTTTGTTACTTTAATTTATTAAATAAAAATAAACATTTAAACTTCAGTCATATAAGATTCAGCTTGATGTTTTAAGTTTAATCCAATATAAATTACAATTGCTGATATAGTTATAAAGTTAATAAACATTCTGATCTTTAATAATAAACTTCTGATCAGTTTCATGCTAAACAAAAGTTTACATTTCTCTAAATAAAACTTCCTCAAACTTTTGATTTATGTGCTATATTATTGCATCATTTCTTTGAAACCATTAGTTCGTACATTAACACTTAATTCAGCACTTTTTAGACAATGTCATAAAAGCACTTTTGCTCAGCACTTTTCCAAACTGAAAATCTGAGAGGCACAAGATGATGAGAGGGAGATGAATGAAGGACGGAAAAGTGAGAGAGTTGGTCACTCGATCCGCCATCTGTGGCCAGCTCAGCTGCCCAGCACACATGGCAAAGTAAGGTGAAAATGACAGCACTCCAGAGTGATCTATTTCTCCTCAGAGATCTCATTAGGTCCTGCGAGGGCCCTGCTATCACTTTGGGTGACCAGATCTTGATGTATATGCTCTGTTTGGCAATGTTCAAGATTTTAGCATTGATGGTAACAACCACACTAGCTTTGGTCCATTTTAAATCCCATCAAGAACTGATACCAGTAGTGAAATTTATAGTTTTGTAAACTTTAAAACCAATAGCATCCCCTTGCTTTGTTTACATTGAGATGCGTTGTTTTTACCTGGAAGTATTTCATAAATGTCCTCTTCATCATCTTCTTCGTCTTCCTGAAGCAGTGTTTGGTCTTTCCACTCCTCACGGCTGTTTTGAGGTTTTTTCCCCAGACTCGGGGTTGTAACCTGTGCAGACGCTGCTCCGAGACGTGGAGGTGGTGGTGTGGTTGCTCTTTCAATATCATCATATGTCTCTTCCTCTTCCTCCACCTCTTCTTCTTCCTCATCATCATCAAAGGGGATGAAGTTCGAGCTCAGATCTTGGAGAGAAGAAATAAAAGCAATCACTAACACTGAATCAATGAAAGCGACAGCAAACAACCAACCAGTGTAGTGGGGTTTTGAGACCACTGATGGCAAGGCTTCTATTTTAATATATTTAGATTTTGACTTATTATTTTAGAAGTAACTGAAACTGGTCACACTCTACAGCAACTGGAGTATCAGTAAACAGCTTAATATCTACTACCACCCATTAGATATTATCTACTGACTATAAGTAACTTTGTAAATACTTGCCAATTTATCTTAAACTAATAATAACCATAAACTAACAGTATATTAATAGTCTAATATCACTCTTTATAATAAGAAGAGTTAGTTGACATGTAAATGCAAATTTACTTGCAGTCAATAAAATGTCTAAAGGAGACCATCAAAATCAAGTGTAACCAATGATAATAATTCTATTTGGGTTAAAAGTTGATTTTCTCTGTCTCGTTCTTTTTTCCTGGTTAAACTCAGATCTTGTACAGAAGCCATAAAAGCAATGTCTAACACCAAAACAATGAAAACAACAGCAGACAAATAGTCCGTGTACATAAAGGAGGCTCTGAGACCCCTGGTCAAAATGCTTCTGTTTTAATATGTTTTGTTTTTTTTAATCTTTATTTTAATATATATTAAACGTAATTTAGGGCCTCACAGTGGCGCAGTGGGTAGCACGTTCGCCTCACAGCAAGAAGGTCGCTGATCGCTGGTTCGAGCCTCGGCTGGGTCAGGTGGCGTTTCTGTGTGGAGTTTGCATGTTCTCCCTGTGTTGGCGTGGGTTTCCTCCGGGTGCTCCGGTTTCCCCCACAAGTCCAAAGACATGCGGTATAGGTGAATTGGGTAAGCTAAATTGTCCGTAGTGCATGAGTGTGAATGGGCGTGTATGGATGTTTCCCAGAGATGGGTTGCAGCTGGAAGGGCATCCGCTGCGTAAAACATATGCTGGATAAGTTGGCGGTTCATTCCGCTGTGGCGACCCCAGATTAATAAAGGGACTAAGCCGAAATGAAAATGAATGAATGAATAAACGTAATTTATTCCTGTACTTGCTAAACTGAATTTTAAGCTGCAGTTACTTTAGTCTTTACTCTTACGTCACTTTCCTGATCCTGAAGAGAAGCCATAAAATAAACATTAATGTTGAAATAATGAAAATGACTGATTCATTCAGGAAAAGAAGCCTTCATGAAAGAGGGATTGGAATTGTGCAAAATCAGATTATGTGTTATGAAATGTAAATCAATTAAAGGGACAGTTCACCCAAAAATTAAAAGTGTGTGATTTATTCACCCTCTACTTCTTCCAAACCTGCATGGGATTCTGTCTTCCTACTGGTCAATGGCACACATTCTTCAAAATAATATTTATTTTATGTTTAGTAGAAGAAAGAATCTCATATATGTTTGCAACAAGCAAAAGGTGTGTAAATAATGACCATTTTAATTTTTGTGAGAACTGTCCCTTAAATTTTAACTTGTTTATCAAACATGTATAAAATCAGTATGGCTCAACAGCTGTAGTGATGTTTGGGTAAAATAGCACTATAAATTGTGTGATGTTGCTAATCTACATAATATGTTATTATGTTTATAGTGGCCTCACAGTGGCACAGTGGGTAGCACGTTCGCCTCACAGCAAGAAGGTCGCTGGTTCGAGCCTCGGCTGGGTCAGTTGGCGTTTCTGTGTGGAGTTTGCATGTTCTCCCTGTGTTGGTATGGGTTTCCTCCGGGTGCTCCGGTTTCCCCCACAAGTCCAAAAACATGTGGTATAGGTGAATTGGGTAAGCTAAATTGTCCGTAGTGTATGTGTGTGAATGGGTGTGTATGGATGTTTCCCAGAGATGGGTTGCAGCTGGAAGGGCATCCGCTACGTAAAACATATGCTGAATAAGTTGGCGGTTCATTCCGCTGTGGCGACCCCAGATTAATAAAGGGACTAAGCCGAAATGAATGAATGAATGAATGTTTATAGTAAAATGCCATTTTAAATTCTGACTCTTTCAGAATGCAGTGCATATTAACCTGCTTCACCAAGTGCAACTGTTGTTCAGTGCAGATGCATTTTGAGAGTTTATACAACTAATTATGAGCCTTGATCAAGTCACTTGCACTGGAGTGGCCAAATATTTATTTATTTATGTATTTATTTAATTGATTTACATTTGCAGATGCAACTGAATTTGATCACACTCTATAATTTCCCAACAGATGTTCACCTGACTTTAAGTAACTTTGTAAAAACTGGCCAACTTATTTGTCTTAATCTAATAATAAGCATAACCTAATAGTCTATTAATAATCTATTCTTACTCAATAATCATGAAAGTTAGTTGACATGTAGCTGCAAATTTACTTAGTCAACAAAATTTCTAAAGAGGACCATCAAAATAAAGTGTAACCAAATACGATAGAAGCTTAATTCAATTGAAGTATTTTTTATTTTATTTTAACTTTTTTCTCTCTTTTTTGTCACAATTTTTCATAATGACAGTGGGATACCAGATGCATCAACTCTTTATTTTTTATTAATTATTAACTTTAATTAAATAAAACTTTTTTCCTTTTTTGCTAAATTTAAATTTCAGGTAAACTTTATCTGTTTTTATCTGTTTTAATTTTGAATTCACCTTTAACTGATTTTCAGTATATTCTTAGATTTTTGTAGCCCACCATAGCATAATAAAATAAAGGTGTTAAACTTGACATTTATTACAGTGTTAATACAGAACTCTTGAGCCAGTTGGCTGTATCTACATGTGCGAAGGGGGATGGGGAGGAAGAAAACTATCTCAGGAGTGTCCATTACTTCCCGCAAATCAGAGGGCCGCATTGAGCCCATTTTAGAGTGGCGAGGATGCCTCAGATCTGTCCCAGATGGAGCGAGAGCCTGATTGCAGGTGACTGAGCTCTGTAACACAGGCTATCGTATCCTCACTGCCTGGATGCCAAGCAGGACCAGATCGATGCCCCTAAAGGATGACCGGGCAAATCCCAATCAATTTCCTGTAAAGAGCGCAGCACTACGGGGAAGAGGAGGCAGCCTGAGGCACGTTGGGCTCAGAAGCTCAATGACGTGCAGCATGAGGAGGTCTAGAGCTGGTCTTATTGGCTGTGCCGGAGGGAAAGTTGTTATGCCTCTTTTTTATAAAACTGCCCTTTTCACCTCAATATGATCACCGTGGTGCTCAGCCCAAGTCAGATGCATTTATAAAATGGTATAAATATGTTTTGCATTTCAATAAAAATGCATTTCATATGTGGCTTACCCTTAAGAACAAAATTGATCTGGTCCACCCATTCTCTTGCTTCACGGGGACTGCTGGCGGTGAACTGTAGAGGAAAAGCTATCATTGTGGATTTGAAGGCTATTTTCATTCTTCATTGCAATGACAGCAGGATGACTGACTGAACGTGAGGGTTAATGTCAGTGTGTTTGTGTGTGTTGAACCTGGTAAGAGCGTCTTCCAGGAGCACTCATCTCAAAGCAGGAGCTCTTCTTGGAGTCTTTGCGTAAACTAGGAACCAATTCTGCACTGTAGCCATTGATATAAAACGAGCCCTTCTGCTGCTTGTCTGAATTCAGAACACAAAATTCAAAGTTTCTCAGCCTCTTTGTTTTTGATATTCTTGATAAAAACTTTTATACATCATTTACACGGAACAAGTCACACCTTTATCACTCCCGAAGTAATAAAATATGGTGTTGTTCAGAACACACCATCGCTTTTGCCATTCCATGCTGAAGAAACTGTGATCTGACCAAAGAAATTAAAAATATATTAATGTTTGCAAATGTTAAGATGCACATGATTTTTTTTAAAGATCTTTACCTCGTCTTTTCTTTTCCAGGTAGCCTTGCTTCAGAATGTTACTCAGGTCTTGTGCAGCCACAAGAGGGATCTCTTCAAAAACTGTCAATCAGATATCAAGAGAAATAACAATGTGGAAATAATGTGGCAAAGTAAAAACTAAAAAGGAATAAATAGTAAAAGAATAATTGGACAGAAAATGTTGCTTATTGTTTATGCAATTAAAATACAGATATTACAAAAACAGTATTTATCTAATATATATACATAGTATATCTACATCCAACAAATAGTTTTTTGTAATACTGTTGTTGGATCTCTTGATTTGGGTTTTTTGGGAATGGGTTCAAGTAAAATGTTAATATTTGTTTATTATATAAAGGATTCATAACATTTCTTTATAATTTCAAATAAAAAATATATAGTTTTTTAGATCATTTTTAGGATAACAAATGTGTTTGTTTTTTTGTGATTTTTTTGTGAAAACATAGGTATTGCATATGACTGTTTAAATAAAGAATATATTCATAAAAACCTGACATGCTATTTTATTCTAAACAACAATATTTTTATATTAAATTTGTAATACTTGACATCAGTAGTTCACAGAATAAAACAAAAATTATGCATCCTATATGTGATATAGAAAATAAATATATTTGATAAATATGGATATTTTTATGCACCCTTAAAAAGTATGTGTACAAAGTGCTTTTTCCCTTCTAAAATTCCCCTTGTAGCTGACAACGTAAGAAGTGCTATAACTGACTCATTTGGTATAAAAGAGAGGGGGTTCACCCATAAAAAAAATGTCCCAATCTCTTGAAAGCACTGCTAATATGATGACAACTGTTATAGGAATGCTGCGCTTCAATCTGCACCCACGCACCTATTTTTAGCATGTTTTCTAGGGCACATGAACGTGGCAGCGCAGGGGAACAATTTGCTGCAAACAGGGAAATGAGACACAAATCCTCACCCTCGTGCTCCAGCTTTCATCAGCTTCAAACCTAAAAGCTAAAAGACAGTGTAGGCGACAGGTGGGCCTCTGGACACATTACCAGGCTTATTTAAAACTCATTTAAACATGAGCAGATGCTTCCTTCTCTTAAACTAATCTCTGTGGCATCTCTCGTCTTTGAGCTGCAAGGCTGCCGTTGGATGTTTAACAGACAATGTTATGCAGTCAACTGAATTTGTCATTGAAGGAAAAAAAGTTAAAAGAAAAACAACAAGTGTGAGAGGTGTATATAACAGCTATGTGAATCTAATGCCCCATAAATAAGGCTCGGCTCATCAAAAGCACCCAGTCTGTGTGACATCACCACCGAGTCTGTAGCCTGCCATGTTATGTGTTCAGTTTATCAGACAGATGACCATCTCAGAGAGGAGGCCTTTGACCCTCGCTCTCATTCACGAACATACGTGAGCCTTTTCTGAACACACAGCTATCATAAATACAACTGTTTGTCAAGGGTAAGTTGATGTATCATCAAAAAAAAGAAAAAAAAAAACGAGGTCTCAGTCCAGCCACTTCTCGGTTCATTTTTCTCCCTGTACGCTTTCGTCCTGACACCTTTTACTCCCCTCATCCATCCACATCCCCCTCTGTTCATTTATCTAAAAGGTCAAGCCCCGGTAATAGTTCAGAATAAACACAAGAAATGTGAGAATGACGCACAATTAACAGTCTCTCTAATCTTCACACACCTACTGACAACCTTCTTCCTCGGGCCTTGCTGTCTGACCCCACGGTGCGCTCAGAGGTTTAAGCAATGGATAAAATGAATGGCAAATTTGTGTTCAGTCATTCTTCACAACTTACGACCTGGAAACCAAACAGTGGGCGGATTTCTGGACGGTCACTGTATTCGTGATCCTTCCACAGGGTAGCAGTCTAACCAAACATTTCACCTAGTGAAAAAAATGGCATGTTTTTCTTTTCTCAACTGTCTCCAAGGAAACCCAAGACTCTGATTGGATGAACAGACACAACATTCAATTTCTGTCACTTCTTTTAGACCAATCAGAGCTTGATATTTTTAAAGCCACAGAGAACAAAAAGTAGAGCCTTAACCAGATTATATTTCTGTCTGTTTCCTACATTCCATCAGTTCCCATGTTTTTTATCAGCATGCACGACTGAAACCATCATAAACCGAGTCGTTTATTTCTGTGGACTTATTAAAGCACCATAAAAATGCACATGGCATTGAGGATTTTCATTTCGACTATAAATTGCATTTTTAATTATTCAGAGCAGTGAGGTTTCTTAACTCTCACCCCTTGCATTCTCCCTCCTTAATTAGCTTGAGACCAATCATTTCCATTTAAATGTGCTGTGGATGTTTATGAATATTTCAGAGTGTTACATCACTGAGGCTCTGTGCCTTCTGACTACATTTATTTAGTTCTCTCATATTGTTGGTTGCCAACTATATTCAGACATAACAAGAAGCATCAAAACTTCTCATATATATTCACTCTTAAATATAAAAGTTCTCTATTGACTTTGATGGTTCCATGAAGAACGCTTGAATCCACTGAACCTTTCCATTGAAACAAAGCTTGACTTTTTCCAGAAGAGCTACATACACTCTTAAAACTAAAGGTTTTTATTGGTATCAATCAGGACTGCATGATATTGGGGGAAATTTTGCATTTCAATGTTTTTTTTTCAGCTATGTATATTGCAATATGAAACCTTGAATAATTGAATATTTGTAAAGATTCACTATTTTGGAAAGGTTTGAGTGATTTTGTATATCTCCAAAAATATATAATAAACAAGAAAAATCTACGATAAAAAAAAAAATCTTTTATATTTTTCTGAGAATGGTAGTCAGACACAGATATTGAATATTCAAATGTAAAACAATACTTCACAGTCTTCAATATACTTCACAGTCTGTTTCTTGTGCCTGAATGCTTTAACCAAACACAGTAACATAGAAACTCTGCTAATCTACAAATTACATTCATTTCGAATTGTATTTCAGATTTTAGATTTTATTCAACTATTATCCCTATACTTGACATTGTGCATCCTGTTATGTGACAACTGCAGATGTGCACATTGCGATGCCAAAATTATATACTGTGCAGCCCTAGCTTTGATGGCTCCTTTAACCTCCACAGAACTTGGTGCCTCAAGGGTCAGTTCTAGGCCCTTTGTTGTTTACAATATACATGCTACCCCTGGGAGACATTATTAGAAGACATGGGATCAGCTTCCACTGCTATGCAGATGATACCCAATTATATATTTCAACAAAACCTGATGAGACATCTGAACTGGCTAAACTAACTCAATGTATTAAAGATATTAAAGACTGGATGACCAACAATTTTCTTCTCTTAAACTCAGACAAAACAGAATTATTACTTATTGGGCCTAAATCCTGTACACAGCAGATCTCACAACTTGACCTGCAAATAGAGGGATGCAAAGTTAGCATTAGCTCTACTGTAAAAGATCTGGGCATTATATTAGACAGCAATTTATCTTTTGAAAATCATATCTCCCATGTCACAAAAACCGCCTTCTTTCATCTGAGAAATATCGCTAAGTTACGAAATATGCTATCCATCTCAGATGCAGAAAAGCTAGTTCACGCTTTTATGACCTCTAGGCTGGATTACTGTAATGCTCTGTTCGCTGGTTGCCCAGCATCTTCTATTAATAAACTTCAGCTAGTACAAAATGCAGCTGCCAGAGTTCTTACCAGGTCTAGAAAATATGATCATATCACCCCAATTTTATCCTCCTTACACTGGCTGCCTGTTAAGTTCCGTATTGATTACAAAATATTGCTTCTTACCTATAAAGCTTTAAATAATCTAGCTCCTGTCTATCTAACTAACCTTCTGTCTCGTTACAATCCAACACGCTCTTTAAGATCTCAAAACGCAGGGCTCCTGGTGGTACCTAGAATAGCAAAGTCGAGTAAAGGAGGTCGAGCGTTCTCATTTATGGCTCCAAAACTCTGGAATAGCCTCCCTGATAATGTCCGAGGCTCAGACACACTCTCTCAATTTAAAACTAGATTAAAGACTTTTCTTTTTAGTAAAGCATACACTCAATGCGTCGCATAACGATATGGTGTATTGTGTACTCCTCCTGTCTTAATACACCGATCATTGTGTTAGAAACTCTTACATGCTTTACATATTTGTTATATAACTGCTATTTTCATCCATAACAATCCTTTTCTTTCTGGTTTAAATACACTATGAACAGCAGCTACGCTAAATATTTTCTTTATTTTCTACTTCCACCTGGGGATACTCATCCCGAGGTCCCTACAGATTTGCAGCGCCATCGATGCGATCCAAGACCTGTGAAGAGATGATCCGAAGGTATCCTGGACTAGGCCGTATCCCGAGCTGATACTGTCATGGAGGAATGGAGCGCATGAGACTGATTCCTGAAAGGCTACAGTGATGAACAAGTCTACGCTTGATCCTGTGGGCCAGCCTAACCTCCCGCTGTTGCCCTACTCACACCTGCAGCTTACACGATGGATGTCCAGCTTCTCCAGCCCGGCGCCTAGACTGCAGCTCCACATAGGAAGTTTGGCCAGAGGACAATGACCGTGCCTAACATAGCCTGGTTTCTCTCGAGGTTTTTTTTTTTTTTTTTCCTTCACTTCGTCAATTGGTGAAGTTTTTTCCTCCACTGTTGCCACCGGCCTGCTCGAATCGGGACTTGTGGAGCTGCGCTTCGGTGGATTTGCTCTTCAGTGTTTGAACTTTCAGCAGTGAAACTTAAACCACACTGAACTGTACTAAACTCTAAAATCTGGACTTTACTTGAACTTGTTAAGCTGCTTTGACACAATCTACATTGTAAAAAGCGCTATATAAATAAACTTGAATTGAATTGAATTGAACTTTGAAAATGCAGGTTCTTTATGTCATAAAAAGGACTCGATCATTTAATTGTTCTTAACACTAAAAAACATTTCAGAACCTTTATTTTTGAGAGTGCAAAAACGAGGAGAGAGGAGAAAAGGAGCGACACAAAGCTAATGACTTTTCTCTAGGCGCTCTCCGCGGCTGCTAGACGCTTTGTGGTGATGCATGGCACGGCCTCTGAGATGTGGCAGGCCGAGATTGGTGGAGTGAGGCATCGAGCGTGCCACACAGAGGGACGTTCATCAGTGCCACGGCAGCGGGAGAGAGGGGACTGATGCCACGAGAGAAGCTCGGCGGGATACCAGAGAACCAAGAGATGTCCGGCCCATTCTCCCTCCCTCTCTCTCCTTCTGCAACATGGAGCTAGGCAGAGCTCCAGGTCACGCTACTGCTATCAGTCCACAGCACACCGCCTGCCAGCGCCAATGCACTGCTGTGTTTACTCCTCACGGACTCGTTTCGCAGAAAACCTTTCTGTAACAATGACATGGAAAACGAATTTGACAGAGAGAGGAGCAGGTCTCAAATGAATAGTGAACAAACAACCTCATATACTATTTAATTAATTAGCGTTTGTCATAAGCTCGGATATCGGATAATAAAGCTGGGCTCTGAGCACATTTAACACCCTCAGCAACATGCGTAATATTGTGCTCACAGGTGATGTTATGAGCACAGCAGGTTATCCAGCTATAAAAATCTGATTGATGCCGTAATGATCCGAGGAAGTTAATGTAAAACAGCATTAAATAGCATCACAGTTGAGTGGCTGTGAGTCAATGACAGGGCACATGCAGTAGTGACGGATGTAGAGTCTGTCAAAATGTAGTTTTGTTTACAGATTTAAGTTTAAGTTTTCATTTTATAATAAAGTCAGTTAGCCAAAGCTTGCATTATAAGCTTTTGCATGATCAATTGCATGCAATATATATAATAAATTTACTACTGAGGATATATTAAATTGAAGACTTTTAAATAGTTTACTCCAGACTTTCACATTCACAAAAATATATAATAAAAAAACATAATCTTATCATATTCATGTTATGATAATATAAGTGTGTTTGATTTTCTCTGATTTTCTATATGTGCATTTAGGATTGCATGAATGCATTTCAGGTTTACCTTGACATTTCCGAAAGCGACCATCGATACATTGCAATGATTTATTGTAGATTCAGTGGGCACAAAATTCAAGGCCACTAACTTATTAACACGATTGATTAAATGTGTCCATGAATGATTACTAACCAATCACCAAGATCTCATTTGTGTACAGAACACTGCATGCTGAATACATGCTATGGCTGATATCCAATAATATCAGTAAATGAATTACTAAAACTAAAGTTTGTCATCAAAGCACTGTAATATAAGAATGAGAATTAAAGGTATTATTATTGAAGATTACAAATAGCAGGTTTATTTATTATTAACGATTAGGGAAGCATAAGATAATGGCAAAAGAAAATATAACAAATTAAAATTAATAAATAAATAAATACAGCTTTTACCCCTGTTCATAATGTGAACTTTTATTTTATGTTCATCTATTGATTTGCCCACTAAAATGGCATTCAGTGCAACATGTAGCAAAAGTTCTGTAAGACATATTAAGAACAACAATCATCTGATGAAAAATTAAATGACTTATAACATGTATAAAATTAATTTTGATATTTTCATACATATTCTTCAAATCACTAGATTTACTCATTTGTAAGCAAGACATTTTTATCATTTTAAATTTAATTTAATCTAGTACAACAATTTAGCCTTTTATTTTTTATTTATTTTAAGTTTTTCATTTTAATAATTACCTATGCACAAAAGGTCAACCGGTTAGTTACCATGCCTGTTTAAGGGATATTTTTATTAAATATGGGTCACTATAATGTTATTTCAGTTTTATATAAATACGTTTGTTAAACTGTATGATAATGAAGTTTATTTTCACAAATCTTATTTGGAATATATACATATATAT
>CAIGQW010052810.1:5752644-5772146 GCA_903798125.1 Danio choprae
ATATATATATATATATACATATATAAATGCACTGCAAGAAATCTGCATCAGATCGATGTCATATCCATGTCTCCCAGAAGTGCTTGTGCGTACGGGACACACAGCCTGACCTCGGCATGAACCTCAGAGATGAGGTGAAACAGAAGGCACAAGGGTCCCTGGGGGGCCACAGGGAGAGGCAGGGGAGGAATGCTGATCAGGGAGAGATGGAAAGAGCCGAATTACTGCGCTCTCCTGTACAGCACTTGATTAGAAAAAAGCAGCACTCCCAGCATCCTTAACCCCCCCGTACCACTCGCCAATACGCAAACTGCACACACAGAACAGCAAATTGACACATTTTTCCTCATTAAAGGCAAAGGCAGTGGCCTCTGTGCGATGCCTGCGCATGGCAAACATTAGAAGGGTGAGAAAGTAGAAGGAAAGGCATTAGGAAGGGGGGAGCGAAAGACTGAGACAGAAAGATCCCTCGGTGAAAAGCTCGACTGAACATCACCTCTCTAAATTGTCCTTAACAAGAACTGATTCGATTTGAATGAAAAGGATCTGTTATTCACAACATGAGACTGGAAATCATGCAGGCCCTGAACATTTTTGCAGTATTACTTATTATTTACAAGATTTCCAGGATGGACCTTTAGCTGGCCCCTGTTTAAAGGTGCAATTGTGGGCTTCACACATGATGTGGGAAACCATTTAGCATGCTTTAGTGCCACAACATTGTTCCTTTACTGACGAGGCGCACCGTACAAGAGGAGAATTTATAGTCTGGCAATGAGCAGGGAAAGCAAAGGGGGTCCTCCGTTCAGAGACCGGAGCTCTATAAATTTTACCCCCATATATTATGACATCCATTCAAAAGTTTAACTGCGAATACTATAATCCTGAGATGGCAGAGAGGTGGACTGAGGTGCGACAGCCGGAGGAGATATGACTCAAAAGCAGTGTCATCATCACACACGGCTGCAGAGAAAAATGAGCTCGGCGAGATGTGGAAATATACTTAAACTGGTGGAGCTGAGGCATGAGAAAGCTTGGAATCCGGTGCTGTCGGTTATAGCCAATTCACAAAGAAAAATGAACTAACTAAGCATGAATGTACGATAAAAACGAGAGTGTGTTTACTTCAGCAAGAATTATGAGCAGGTTCCTGTTTAAAATGAATGCTACAAAGAAGAAGGAAAAGTTAGAATTTTTTCACATAAAAAGTGTGAAACTAAAAGGATCTACAGATCTTTATCCTGAACAAAAATAGTTTTAAATGTACTTCTTATATGTTAAACAACATTGTGGAGTGTATAAGGCTCGCAATTGTTAATTATTTAATTTGTTTTAAACATAGTACTGTAATTGCTGCTGTTTCTATAAAGCATTCAGTATAATTTTGTATCCATTTACACTTACAAATGAAGACGTTGCTATAAGAAGAAAAGGGGGACCGGGGAGTGTTGTATTTTGGGAGTGATCTGCAAAAGTACTGGTTTGTCAAAACAGAAATTAACTTCAGTGCTGAATCATATTTGTCCACCACTATTGCTGAGGTGCTAGTACAATTTTGCCTATAAAAATATTACGTATTTAAATGTATTTTCAATTTATTAATTTAAATTAAATATTTTTTTTTGTAATATTTTAATTACCTGGTTAATTGATTTGGATTATTTTTAAGAATCTATAGTATTTTATAGAACAATAGTTTTGGTATCAAATATAATTGCATTGGATCATTTTATGAATGCTAAATAATAGTTTTGTTAAGTCTATGAAATTTTTGTTTCATTTGAAATTACACACACATTATACACTCACAATTAAAGGGTGCATTTAAATCATATTAATATTAAATATTTAAATCATTTAAATACTAAAGAAGATAATTTATATATTTGAAAAAAATTTACCATACAGGTTTGTAACACCTTTGAACCAAAAATACAGTATTACATCTTTACCAGGCAGACATGCATACATTTGACGTCGTTATTTTGTAGTCATTTATTTACAATACATAATATTTTCTGTACTCTAAACCTAGCCACTAACCCTAGCTGTAAACCTAAAGCCTTTTGCATGTATACGTTTTGAGATAAAACATAATTTTGTATTTTTAAATAATTTACCTCCGCATTAGTGTCAAAAACAAGTGTCAAAAAGTGTCCTTGTGAGATTAGGTTAAGCAGGAACACGCGCGCGTACGCCCCCGTACACACACACACACACACTCACACACACACACACACCCACACACTACCTGTTTTATTATTAGTATGTACTTTCAGTACACATTTTAGATGCTGATTTAAAATACAATTAAAATAAATAAATAAATAAATAAATAAATAAATAAATAAATTAATTAATAACATCCTGTCTTCCTATTTCAGCAGTTTAAAATATATTAGTGGCTACGATCATAGAAAGACAAATAAAAATAACATAACATCATAAATATCTTTCTAAATAGCCTACTGTTGGAATACTCGGTAGATTTTACATCTCGTCTGCTTGTTTGTTGTCTCTTCTTTGAACAGCTTTGATGCAAGAACGATGAAATACGCTAGCGGACACGTGTCGACTGTCTGCGGACGGCAAATCAAGATTCATTATATCGAGCATCGATCAAACGAGGAATGCACTACGGTCGTAAACTTTGACGTATTTGTTAACGCTCTCATACATGTATGCCACACAGGTATTTATGGCCGGCTGATAAACTCCAGAAAGGAGTTTGTGGCTTTGCTTTATTTAACTTAGAATGAGTGAGTGAAAAATAATCAGATTTCGCATTTCAGCAAAACATACAATTCGATAGCATGACGTAATGGACTAAAAGCGTCCTTAGTTTATTTAAAAGGTGTAAATATATCTAGAAATGCTTTAGTTATGCAATTGCTAAAAGCTTATAAAGTCCACCAGAGGGCGCGGGTTGAAGGAAAGTGAACAGTGAATTCTGAAGACTGAACTTTGACTGAGTAACTCAGTGGGAGAATTATTAAAAATGTCAAGCGTAAAAGCAACCTAAAATACCATGAAAACGAATGAAAAATAAGTAAATTACATTCTTATAATAAAATATTATATTTAATACAATTTGTCTCTGTTTCTCACAAATATTTAGATTGTCTTGTACTTATACCGATTCCCCCCGGTTTTGATTTCTTGCAAATGTATAGACGGCATTGACATTAAAAAGAGGAAATAATATTAATGATTTCATTAATACCAATTAAAGGCAGAAACATGCGCTTAAATATTTATTACAAACAGAGACGCGTTAGACTGTATATGGTAGATTTTTATAAGAATGTCATTTAGTTATTTTTCTAACTTTTGTTACACACACAAAAACCTTTTATAGGTAAGACTGATTAATTTATTCAACAATACACAATTGTTTTATCAACCTGTTTTATCAACCGCTTTGCAAAATAGGCCTATTAGTTTACTTAGCCCTATAACCTATTTGCAATTTGAATAGATAGATAGATAGATAGATAGATAGATAGATAGATAGATGGACAACTGAATGATTGATTGATGCACAGTAATTAAAACGACGTGGAATTGAGAATTCGGGTTTTTATCAGAATAATCATTTTACATTAAAAGTAGCCTAGCTAGTCTACATAATTGGCGTTATTGCATTATTTCTTTTAAATAATTCCATTTCCCTATTTCCTTTCCCAAAAAAAATTAATTAATAAACGAACTAAAATAATTTGTAGTTTTTGGTTTGTTTTATTTATTTATTTATTTTTATCTATTATTTTTGTTAAAATTCGTTTAGAAATCAATATTGTGTAGGCCCGTATACAAACATCAGAGTAATAATTACAATTCAAAACGGGGAAAAAAAACCCATCACATGTTGAATGGTCTCTAAACACCTTTCTAATTCCACTATAAATGCTTTATGGAGCAGCGCGTGCAGCGCAGACCGACAGTGTGAATCGTGAAAAACTGCGCGTGTCCTTAAGTAAATAAATACAACGATCAAACGCTGAACTGTTAAATGGTAGAAGTACAAGAGCCAACAGTTACACATCTGCAATCTTAATCCAGCCATATATGAGCAATGTTCTTCTTGTAAAAATACAACTTGTGCTATATTTTAAACAATTTATTATATACAAAACAAAAATCTGGAGACAATTTTCCATCTTATGCTACTCTATAAAATTTAGGAGAGCAGGATAAGTTAACTTGAAGTGTTTGTATTGGCTCAAGATGCTGGTGGACTGCAGCCAGGCATTGTTGTAACAAAAATCACTTCACAGAAAATTCTCATCTTGTGATAACATCAAGATGGGTTTTTTTTTAGTTAAACATTGGAATCTGTCATATCGTGGACCTGCCAGTCATCATGGAAATTATTTGGTTGAGTGGTTACCGATGGCTGTGTTTTATCACACACGCACACTGCATTACCAGGCCAGCCTAAACCTCCCAAACTTAAATATAGCCTTTCACTCATGAAGCTCCTTACTCAAGTTCAGAACCATGCGGGGAAAAGACTCTTTTATGATTATTACATGTTTCAACACTCAATAGAAAGCATATGGTAAATTAGGCAATTAGCATAATATTTTCCATTTTGGACAGATAAATGGTACCTACACATGCTGACAAATCAGAGGGTAGAAAGACATTTAATGGAAAAACAGTTCTTCTGGTCAGTTTAAAGATGTGAAAACATTCCAAATTCTGCCATTGAACAGAACCGCAGAGAGTGAGAATTGTCAAATGTGTTATGTCTGTGAATATAAAGTTCCTTATTCAACAAACATTTAAAAACACACACAAATTGTGTAAGCATTAAGAGTGCAACATGCACACTTTGGCTGCCAAATCTACATTTAGAAAAAAAAGACACACAGAAGACATTTGAACAGCACTCTTTCCCTGTGTGTGTACAGGCGAACACACCTACACACGCTTTCATTTGTTTCCCAATGAAAGCATCAGGCCACCTGGGCCTTGCATCGAAACTTCATCAATCTCAAGAAATGGAATCCAGTGGAGAGAAAAATCAAATTCTCATTTGCAAGATGGGTAAGGAGAGAGAGAAAGAGAGAGAGAGAGCTGGAGGTACCTGGGAAGGCTAACCTCTAGCTGAACCCGCAGCATTGAATCGTTTTGCCATTTGTCTGCCATACTGACAGGCTGCAAAGAAGATTAGACACTCAAGGTTGTGACTTCCTATTCTGCTCATTTCATACCTTGCAAATCCTGAAAGCCTTTCTCTCTTCAGCCACGATAACTTTTACTAGACCTGGATGTATTATAGTGAACACAGAAGCAATATTTTCTTAACTAATGAAAGAAAACGCATGATGAATGTAGTGATGCATGCTCTGTTGACTCATCATTGCACAATGAATAGAGCGACTGACAATGATATGACATTAACGGTTGAAAATCTCTTCCGAATGATCAGTTTACTGGGCAAGAGGAAAGGTGAGAGCGTGTTTGGGTGAAACGGTGCAATTACAAATGAGTGCGAGACAGAGCGTGAGTGAATATCAGCATTTTCTGCAGCATCGGAGCCTTCAGATAGAGCTGAACTTTTGAACCCAAATGGCAGAAGCAGCGATGCACTAAGGATGCTCTGGTCTAATATGGGTCTATTTCAATTAATTAATGCAAAGGGAAACAGAGGGTGGAAAAATGACAGCATGTAGGAAAGATGGTGTCATCTTTGCTGAAGTCATTAACCGTGCCCTGTGAAGCCTGCCAATGTAATAATCGTATTTGACTATTTCTAACTGCATCCAAATATTGATAATATAATTGGAGAAAATTACTTGGAAAAGATGGTTTTGAAAAACAAAAATGATACTCCTCTCCAAGCCAGGGAAACTTTGTTTTATTTACACTGTTTCTATAGCAACTGGGGTCAATAATGTAGACTCAGTTGCCCTAGACAGAGTTCAGACGGGTCACGGAATGACCAGAACAAGACCCAGGGGTCAAAAGTTTACTGTAGGGAGGAAGAAACAGTCAAAGTGTGAGCACTCACTGCAAATTGTATGGAGTTAAGAGGTTATGTGGACGAGTACCAGCTGACAACGACTTAAAACTGAGGTCACGTAAGGTGCTTATGATTGCATGACTCCGCATGCCACTGCATCAGGACAGATCAGGCTGCAGAAATTAAATTCTTGACAGTAAATGTAATGATGACAAAAACGAATTTGCATATTGGCCACTTTGCAAGGGGTCGCTTAATTGCCAGGCTAAAATGTCTTTTTCATTGATGCATGCTCTTTTTGGACTCTCCAGAGATTCATTACAACAATCAATTTTCTAACCAACACATCCATTAATTTAGAGGCTCTAAGATCTTGAAGAAAAAAAAATCAAATTTACATCTCGATGATCTAATTTGCGATAAAGAAACAACTTAACTCTGAATCCTTTTCCCCTCTCTGATTGGCTTCTCCAGCTTTGCCTGTAGAGCTGTGGTGGGGTAAGATAACAGGAACGAGAGGGGCTTTTGTTTCTGGACATAAATCAAGTCAGTGCACACAAAGAGCCCAGAGCATGTGCAGCCTTTGATAGGACATGCATTGATATTAGCCTCTTAAACACACAAACTCCTGTCACACTAACAAACCATACACCTTCTCTGGAATATTTTTTATTACTGAAATGATAGGTGGCACTGACGTCTTGTATGCAATATAAAATTCATCTTTTTTTTGTCATTTTAGTCGTCAGAAATTTCCACTCAGGCCATTTCAAGTGATAAGAGCATTTCTTCTCTCACTTTTGCATTTCCTAAACTTGACCTGGCAACATTTCCACCCCACTGTGAAACTCCTCCTGCCCTGGGCTTCCCATCCTCAGCTGCAGGGCTGCTGTCATCCAGACGAGGCTGCAGGCACAGAGGGGTCAACCGTGCGGTCTGCGGGTGAAACTCAGTTCACATTACCATACAGACAGGGGCCCTGACAATAGAGCGCCCATCTGTTCCTGTCAGCTATAACAAATCTAGTGTCAAACCTCCCTCTGGAGACAGGGAGGCAGCGCTGGCTAAATGAAATAACACTGACTCCACCCATCGACGAGGCAACTGCTGCCTCGTCCTCCAGTCAGGTTAGAGCACAAACAAGACACAGTCAATTTCCCCTTCCTCACACAGGCGGGCATGTGACATCACGGAGCGAGTAACAGTGCAGGAATTGAATGCTTGAACTATATTTACCCTCCACTACAATAGGGTAAATTTGAAAATATCAGCATGCAAGGATACCAGCTCATTCACATTACATATGCATTTGAGCCAAGCAACAAAAAAAAGCTCTCAGCATGAAGCGCCATTATTGAATAAAGGCAAATGAGAAAACAGACCAAATCTGAAGTCGCTGAAAAAGGTGCACATTCAAACCTTAATCTTCATGATTATATTTCAGTCTCTAATTTTATATGCTGTGAGATGCTCAAATGTCCTCCGGTAGGACTTGATGTGAGATTTCCAACTGGTGAACTAAACATGAACCCTGAACTGCACTTGCCCTTGCTGGTCATTATCTTTATTGAAAGAGCGACATGATGCGAATCTTCTTCAAGTTACTCCTCTTTGACTTATATGCCTTTTCTGGCAAAGAAGCGAATCAAAGGAGCACATCCAGGTTTGACCCCTTTTCTTGCTAAATTGCAAACAACATATAAAATAAATGGGATGATGGAGAATTCATTTTTACCAGGGTGGTGAAGTTTCGCGTCAACAGTGAACAAGAAGATGTATTCACGACAAAAACAATGACTTATGTTTGTGTGTGTGTAGCCTGATCTAATTTTTTTAAGAATATTTTTTTATATAAAAAAGACAGAGAGAGATTCTGATTTCTATCTCTTTTTTTCATCAGATTACAACATCTTAGAGCTGGTTACTAGAAATCAATGCTATTGAACCATATGTCCTTTACTTTAAACTATTTTCTGCAAAGCTGCAGGGTTTTGATTCCTCTGAGAAAATTGTCAGTTGTATGATGAGTGATAAAGAAGAGAAAATGGATAAAATGCCCCTCAGGTACAGGGTTGAGTTTCAAGACCAGCTGGTTAGAGAGGAGTCAGGGATGATCAGTCACCGTTCTGGCCTGAAGCAACTGCAAACTGCCCACGTAAGTAAAAAACAATCAGCAAACACAAAACACAGATTCTGACATTCCATTTCCAATCTGCAGCATCTTGTTTTCAAACTGTCTTTACACTTTGAATTTTATTCTAGCTCGGTTTAGGGTCCACAAAAGTGTAAATTTACTTTGCGTCTAAAGGACAAGTAAGCTAACATTTCCACGCCATTGTTAAACACAGGCAAACATGCCACAGCTAACCCAAAGAACCCATGCTGAAACATCATGCTCGCCTGCCACTAGAGGGAGCTCTTCATCCCTTTTGTACGGAGGTAAAAGAACACCCTCCAATTCCCCCTTCAAACACTCCTCAATGCCAGCAGCAGAGTTGTGGGAATCCACTAGAGGGTGATCTGTTACCAAACACCTCCACTGGGGCATTTCATCATTACCAGTGAAACCCCCACAACAAGTAATGTGCTAAAGATGCTTTAGACAAGTTTCCTGTCTTGGCTTATCACAGCTTACATGCATTAGAAATATGAGTAAACACACTCATAAGCAGACAGAGTAGCTAGAACTCACGCTCAGGGCCTCCTTCCTCCTGGTAGTCAGAGGCCACTGACATATCATCTGAGGGGGCAGAGCGTCCCAGACTGGAGCTGCGGTTGTCATCTGAACTATCCTCAGGATTGGACTCAACTAAGATAAGAAAAGAAATAAATACAATAAAGCTTTACAGAAGCGCAAAACTTGGTTGAGTGGCTTCAAGAGACTGTGGGGGGGAAATCCTTTTTGTGAAACCAACTTGTTTTCTAAGGAACCATTGTTCAGGGAAAGACTGAACGGAAATCACGTAGAGCAATTAATTAGAATTATGAAACAGCTGTTCACTTACGTCTGTGGGGAAATTCCTGTGGGTGTCTGCAAAAGAGAGGATAGCAAAGTGCTTTTAGAAAAGAAAGTTTTAGGATGAAATAACTATAAACAAATTAACTTGTTAATAAAATAATGGTTTACTTTGCATTGTACTATATTTCTTAATGTGAATAAATATTTCAGCTATGCATTGAACGCTGTTCTACAAATTCAAAAGCAATCGAAGAGGTGTTTGAAAATAATCAGGATGAGTTACTGAATAAATACACGCATGTGTAAAACTGTGCACTGCAGTGCATTGCTTGCAAATGATGCACTGAGAGCTAAGTATTCATGCAACTCAGTGCTGAAAAGAAAAAAGTATGCTTGTTCTCCTTGCAAACACCTTGTTTCAGCACAGCAAACCACAAAACCACTACAGCGGGTAGAAGCGCTGTAATTGTACTCCGTGCTTCTAAAAAGACAACAATAGGGGAACTGTGCAATTTGCTTCCTGTCTGTTTAACTTTTGTAATTCATCTGTAGCTGGACTGGGAGCACAGAGTGCCAAGAGGTAAACAATTCGATTCTTTAAATGTACTTTTTGTGGTCCACATTATGCAGTTACAAACAAGTAGGAGCAAGCATGCTTTAATACTTGCACATGAATAAAACATACTGTGACATCCCTCACCTCTTCTGAATGACAAGAAAATTTCGTTGGAGAATTTCCCTCGACTCTTGAGCCCCAATACTGAGATTCTCATCCTGGAGGATCTCAAAAACAAACAGCTCACAGTCTAAAACAAGAAGGAAATGAAAAAAAAACAAAAAACAAAAAAAAACAATGTAAGCGAACTTTGTGTTGTACTTTAAAATGTGGCAAACAAAGTGTCTGTTATCCCACATGGTAATTCTGTTCAATAGGGTATACATGATCTGACCTATGCAAATAATCACAGATTTCCCTGTATTAATGCAAATGTCATAGGTACCAAAATGTGTAGATGACAATAGCCATCCTGTCTGTGTCAGAACAAAGATAACAATGTCACAATAGCATTGTTTATGAAGTATCATTTTGTATAAAATATTTTCATCTGCAGTTAAAATGCAAAGCAGAAAAGTTACAAGAATAGGCCTACATAAAACAAATAAAATCATAAAATAGTCTCTTGTACTCTTGGTTCAAGAACATAAGCCAGATGTTTAACTATTTAAACTAGATTGTATCAACTGCGTGTGCTCAGAAGTCCTATGAAAATGAGTATTTATTATATAGCAATTATTATGTATTTTTATGTGGCTTTTTCATGTAGGTTACAATTTTAAATAACAAACGTTCTCAATAAAAACAAACTACAAACAAATATATACACTATGAAATGTATATATATTTTGATGTAACAAAAAACCTAAAATAAAATCAATTAACAGTGAAACAATGGAGAATACCTCTTAACAGTTGTCTGATGTCATCAACAACCGTCCCCATGTCTAGGTCTCCCTGAGTCCAACAAAAAAGAAAGTTTGTAAAAATTTACGATGTCAACGACTGAAGGTCATATCCTTTCTGAATCAATTTGTTGATCAATTGTCATCCTACAGCAGGAGTTAGCAGAGTGAAATAAAAATGAATCAAAGAGAAATTCACACACACGTGAACCGGCTCGCGAAGGGTAGATGAAGAGGAAGTGCACAGCACATTGTTGTGAAAATGAAAATGAAGTCTAAAGAGACGCAGGTAACCCATTCGGTTATCCACTCCACTGACTTGAATGTGTGTCAAATTAATTTTAAATTATTTCAAATGGATTTTCCTCAGCCACAACATTGGCCCAAATTTATAGACCATCCACCCAGTTTTCAACCAATTTTAAAAAATTTTAACGCTTTAAGCGTTTTGTGTTGGGCCGTTTTCCGTTTACCAAAACTCACTGCACCTTGTTTTTAATCTCATCCAACCACTATCATATGTCTATCGACCATGAAACACCATCAGCGGTTTAGTGTAAGTAGCACTGTTTCCTTTACTTTGATAGATTAAAATGTTTATAGAAAGTGTATAGGCTAATGATAACCACGTTTGTTTGAATTAAGTTTCCGTTGTGTAGCTAGTCAGGGAACGTTAGGCTATTAGCCTACTTTTTTAGGTTATTTACGACTCCACAGTATTTATAAAATGGAGGCCATCGTAGCGCAACTGCAGCAGACAAACCGTGTTTATGTGCTTATAAAGTAGGCTACTTTAGTTCTCACCCTGACCTCCATAAATTAGTGTAGAAAATACTGTTGTCACGAATCTACCCGTTACCGACGCAGTGTGACACTGACAGCTATAAAAAAAAAATTTTAATTTAGCATAAATTTATTTTGATTATTATAATTATAGCCTAGTTGTGTTGTGAAAATGTCACAAAAATGAACTAAAAATAAAACAGAACATGTTTTTGAATTTAAACCATAAATTGTCTGGTTTTGATAGAGAAAAACTGTTGTTATACAAATTTTGAATGTGTCAAAAACCATGTAGGATAACCTTTTACTATAGTAAAACCATGGTTAAGTTTCAATCAATATTTATTTATTTAAAATCACAAACATAATTTGTCTTTATGGAATGGACATGCTAAACAAGATGTAGCCCTTTAGCTCAGTTCTTTTTGGTTAAACTATCTTGTTACAACACTCCCTGGTCTGCCCTATAGACTCAGTTCAATGGCCCCTGTTCATGCAGTATAGTCTCTTTGATTCATTTGCATCCTATCACAAAAGCTTTTGCTTACCTTTCACAATTGTTTGCAAAATTCTGATTCAGCAGTTTGAGCTGAGCGAGCACTTAATGCATGTGAAAGACTGAGGACTACATCACATTGGGGCGGCACAATCTCAGTCTTCTGGTTTCAGAGTTATTACATTAATAACTGAATTTAATCAAAGCAAGGACAATTTATTTTGATTATGTTCAAGGTATATATACATATACGTGTGAGCGCATGTGTGTGTAAGAATTTAAAAAAAGTTTTAAAATTGTATAGTTACAAAATAATAATGCTAGAGGGGCTTTCATGATTCATTTTTAATGACACATGGGATAAAATCCTCCCCACCCTTCCAACCTGAGGCAAAAAAGGCCCCTGGGGAAGCTATGGAAAAAGAAAATTGTCATTATGTGTCAACATAATATTGAGTACATTAGATACGTATTTAATCCAGTTCAGACACTCCAGAACATAGTGTAAAAAATGTATAATCATATCAATATATATTAACATTATAATTTTAACACTTGTTTTTACATTTAGCATTTGACATCTATTTAAATATTTTGTTTACAATATTTTATCTTTACAACACAATGAGCATGTTTGAGGTGCATTATAAGCATGTTTTTGCAAATTAATCTCCAGCTACTGTAAGCAACTTTGCACATCTGTTTCCTAGTCTTTTCAGGGTTTTGGTTGTGATAAAAGTATATTTGGTTGCATTTTTGGTTGCCCCTTTTTTCATAGCATATGACAATTCCACTGATACTCATTATTGCCATTATTATTTTGCATTAACAACTCTGCAATAATAAGTAAAGAATTATTCTGATGAAATTAGATTTAACCTGCATTATTTTGCTGTTAACTAACAGGTATTTAGGAAAGTATTATTGCATTTTCAAATTAACCTTTTACTACCGGGATCTTTATTACATAATTTGAAATAAGCCCTTGCCTGCAGAACAAATGTAATAGCAGGCTAGATTTTAAATGAGGTTTGTTTTTTGCATTGAGGACATTGCCACAACAGCAGTGTGTTGTGGGTTGTTTCCTGAGTGTTGCTCTGTGGTTTTGGTGGCATTGCTTTTTTAAATAGAGATATTCTTACTTTTAAAACGATTTCTCATAGCTGGAATTAAAATCATGCTTTATGAAGTATGTATTACAAATAAATACAATTTCAGTGTTTTTATTTTAATTTGTTACTTGCTGTTTGAAAATTGTGTGTGATATTTTCTAGCAATTTCTGTGTCAAATTTGTTTCAAAATATATCCTGCACTATTTTTCTCAATGTAGAAATTTAGTTATGTCCATGGGATTTTCTAACACATTTTATAATCCGCTTTTCTGAACAAACTGCAAATGATGCTTGTCTATGCAGAAGCCCAAAAGGTTTTGTGAGTCCTTTTCAAAACGTGTGTTTAATGTGGTGTTGCATGCTTGGTGTTTGTTTATCAGCCGTATTAAATAAAGCCCTTCCAAGTCTCTATAATAAACGTACTCTCACTCTAAAAAAGCTCTTTAGAAGTAGTTGTTGTATTATAGTACTGTCTTAGTCTTTCGAAATTCCACGTTTAATGCCATTGCCAATTACCAGCTATTTCAGAGAGAAAGACACAGAAGAGTTTGTTAATGGCAATTTCCTTGTAATTGATTGTAAAAATGTATAGTTGAATAATTTATCATACATTAAATCATATACGATTGACATAATTTGTCTAGAGATGTCATATGTCTGTATCACATTCGGTATTACATTTTACTAAAATTTTCTTCAAAAGATTTTGTTTAATTCAATGCATTACCATTTCTTTGTAAATATTTGTAAATTGTTGTACTACAATTACAAGCAAGCACAAATGTGGGGCAAGTTATGTGCCTAATATTTTGGGTTTTATTTAATAGTGTTTGGGGTTTTTTTATCCTCACTAAACTACAGAAAAAAATCAGACCAAGCCTATAGCCAAACAACATTTGGTGTAGAAAAAATTGCTAGTAAATTTCACAGATAATTACAAAGAAGAGCAAGTGCATCACATTTTTCAAGAAAGATTGAAATAGTATTTTCTGTACAATAATATTTAATGCTTCTACAAAATAAATCCCTCCATGTCATTTGGAGGGGCAAAATGGTTTAATCATTCTACAAATTAGTTATCTTTTTATACAGAAGATAGTCCTGCAGATTTGAAACAACACAGGTATAAGTGAAATATCCATGTAAACAAAATGTAATTTTAAGAAATATTTCAATCTACATTTTTATCATGAAACCATAAACTATTTTTATAGCGGATTTCCAAGTAATCATTTGTTAAACAATAAGAAAGTTAGGGAAATGAAAATATAAAACATAAATAATCATCATGTTAATTTTATCATTAAAATCAGAACGTTTGGTGCGGAAAAAAAATACAAGTAAATATCACAAAGAATTACAAGTATTTAAGCATACATTTTTCAAGTGAAAAGATAAAAAGTTAAAAAAGTATGTTCTTGTAAAACATACTCCAATAATATTTGTGGTGTTCACAACTTGGACAAGTCACATAATGGAGGCATTTTGTTTTGTGGTATTCACCAGTTAGTGTAAGGTGTTGCACACAGGTACGGGGTGGAGGGCGATCATGAAAGAAAAACATGTGAATGGAAAAGGGGGAGCAGAATTCCACGGAGAGGACATGACCGAATGACCCCTGCGTCACTGTCCCTGCGGCTATATGGCCCCTTGTGAAGGCAGATAGAGGAATGAGCGTGGCCCTCCACTCCAGCATGAGCACTGCCTCCTGCCTGCTGGGCACAGCCATATGAAAGGATCTTGCCTTTGTAATCCGCCCGGGATTACACCTCCCAACAATGCACAGCTGAAAGGGCGACAAAGACCCAGTATCAAACACAAGCCCGGGCTGATGAGAGGAACCTGCTATGATCTCCTACCACCAACACTGCCATCAGCGCCTCTCATCTCCCCAAGAGAGCTCTTTTAGCATTCGCCCGCTCCTTTCTTCTGTCCCCTTATCTGGAAACACAGGCTTTTTTATCTCTGCATTCCTTTTCATTTGCGTTTCACTTGGGGGAGGGGCAGAACTCTGTCATCTGAGAGTCCCCCCCTCACTCATCCCATCCTCAACCACCCTGACCTGACAGAAATCACACTCCAATGTGGTCACACACCCCTCCAGAGACCTGGGGTCAATATATGAAGGCATAGGAAGCCATCTTTTTTTGTTATGGGAGTCAATTGCTATCAATTGGCTTATATAATGCGTTTCTTGTTAAATGGTATGATAACATTTTGGCTCGTGGGCTTATTTCTGTCAATGGTTTGACCCTTTGAACTCTGTGGAGCTCTTTGCTCCTAATTAACCTCTGCACACATGCAAGAGGCACTTCAGGCACTTAGAAGATGTTTGTGTTGGTGTTTTAGGACCTGTGTGGTAAATATTTCTGAAGAAGATGTGGGGAAAGTATGGTAGTTTGTCAAAAGGATTTCCAAAGTATCAGTGGAGGAGCGGTTTTCACTTCATCTCTGAAAGTGAAGTTTTGTTTAAAAAAATTCATTTGACTACTTTTTTGCACAAATAAATAAAGTAATACTGGTTTGGAAAAGCACAAAGATAAATATATAATTTTCATTTTTAGGTGAGTTCATATTGTCATCACAAAGCCATAAACTCTGTTTTGTGGCTGGTTTAATGTTATTTATTGTTATGTTATTGTTTGTTACATTTAAAGGTGCCTAATTGATTGAATTGTGGAAAAGGAGAAAATGTAAATGATAAAATATAAGTAAAATCAAATCGAATTCATTCTCATGTTATTCATTTAAAAAATAAATTAAAAGCAATAAAAAAAAATTTAAAAATTCTTATAGTGATTGTCTGTGGGGTCCATGTGATGACTGATCCTGACTGATTTTAATGGCATGGGCAAAAATTCTACTCAATAAAAAATATTCTACTAACTTTTTTTCTGAAAAATAGTTAATGTTGTATAATGATGTTCATCATCAAGCCATACAATTTTTTTCATTTTTTTTATAGGTAATTGCTTGCAAATTGTAAATGCTTATTTTAGATTAAACCAGGAAAAGAGAAAATAGATAACCTAAAATAGATTTTCAGCTAGTTTTGTACCTTTAGTTATGCTGTAGCTCATATAATAATCATTTGCATGTTCCAAACCTTCATGCATTTCTTTTTTTTTTCTTTTCCACATTTTCCTGTTCCATATTTAGCAAGAATTGTTTTGTCCATACAATATACATACTATAATGTATTATTTTATTATGACTTTAACTATAAAGTAAAAAAAAAAAAAAAAGGTTAAATCATTCTATAAAAATTATGTTGCACATAACTATTAGAACCCGGTTGAAACTATTAAAAATAAATAAACTGTAACGCCATGGTGGCGGATGGTGACAGAACGAGACGTAACACGAAATATATAACAAAACGGGTTTATTGAACACTTACGGGGAACAGATACTGGATGCGGGAAGACAGGACGACACAGGAACCACACGAACCAAAATACCGGACAACGAAGGACACAGACGAAAGGGTATAAATAGATGAAGGAATGATTAAGCTAAAGAGACACAAGGGATGAACACAGGTGGAACAGATTAACATTGACGGTGGCGGGAGGAAGACAAAGAAAGCACGTGACAATAACAAATGATGACGCGGACGAACACTGACATAAACTATATGGCAAATTTTTTAGCTAATCTATTTAGCTCATTTCACTTAATATCGTAATTGTAAAATCGTAAACTTTCCGAGAGATTGAATTGTAGGATTAAAAATATAAATCATAAAGTAATATCTTCCTAATTTTATTACTGTATTTGATGTACTCTGGTTTTCAGCTTCTTCATGCTGTAGCTCATATTCTGCTTGTTGGAACATAAAGCCTGTGGGATTCAGAAGTGGGCGGTTGGTTGTATCAGTATCTACTAATAATCAACCTTCAGCGCCTTCCAAAAGAGAGCAGGGAGGCAGTTCATGAGATCAACGATCTGTCACTGATAAAATGAACTGTCAGCTTTCATTTGTCTCCCTCTGGCGCGCACTACTCGCCTCTCTAAATCATATCAATGACAGAGCACCGGTTACACTTTGCCAAGCTTTAAGATCCCGTGCAAACAAAACCACATGCAGGAAATTTGTCAATGCAATTATGCCAAAATCTCTTGTCCTGGTTTTGAGACTAACTGGCAACCTCTCAATTCCCTCTTTTTGAGCAGGTGCAATAACTTCACTTCTGTTTGTCTCATAATTTACAATTTTTTCTGTTTGCACGTGCTTGTTTTTACGCTGTCTAAGCCAATATGTGCTGGTTGCTCACTGGCTGAAGCCCAGAGAGTTACAGGGTCTTGGAAGCATGTCTTTCTCAGTTACTCAGCTAATAAGGCAGTGGACTGATTAAGTCGCCTCATGGGGATGTGGATTATGGCAGGCCATTTTAACATTTAATTTATAAACTGCTATTATCTATTTCCAAAAAAAAAACCTTTTTCCATTAATAGTACCTCATTAATGTGTAATCGTTAGTACATTACCAGCAAAATTTTATATACCAGTTACTTTTACAATAACTACTAGTTCGTAATTAATAGATGATATCCAAAACAATAATAAATTATTTCCCAATCACAACTGAAAAGCAAGCTAGTCAATACAGAATAGTTATATCAGTGACAGATCTCCATATAGTCATTGGCAAAAATGTTAAAATTGTTACCAATAACAATAGAATATTTAAAAGCCATTAAAGTGCTTGTATCTTATGAATTATTCATTCATTCATTTTCTTTTCGGCTTAGTCCTTTTATTACTCTAGGGTCACCACAGCAGAATGAACCGCCAACTTATCCAGCATATGTTTTACGCATGCAGAGGGTGCCCTACCAGCTGCAACCCATCACTGGGAAACATCCATACACTCATTCACCATGGACAATTTAGCTTACCCAATTCACCTGTACCACATGTCTTTGGACTTGTGGGGGAAACCGGAGCACCTGGAGGAAACCCACGCCAACACGGGGAGAACATGCAAACTCCACACAGAAATGCCAACTGACCCAACCGAGGCTCGAACCAGTGACCTTCTTGCTGTGAGGTGATCGTGCTACCCACTGCGCCACCGTGAGGCCATCTAATGAATTAGTACAATCAAATAAATAACAACATTTTTATCATCCTGTTTTAATGAGTATTTTTAAGTATCGCATCCAAAACAAGCAATGGAAGCATAAATTTGAGTTGTTGTTTTTCTCTTTTCAAATATGGCCTCTGGCATTCTGAAATGCTTGGGTTACAAGGGTGTTCATCAAAAATTCTGAATTTAGTCATCTGTACATATTTTTAGCGATTGCAAGCTGCTATTCTATAGGACATATAGCCACAATCATTAGTAATTTGCAGTCCTGTCTCCATTATGGTTGACTTGTTTTATTTACTATTCATTACTACGTTACCAATACCACCATACATGGTGGAAATGCATCCTAATTTACATTTGGAAAAAAAAATGTTCTGCAAACTTTGATAGCATTCACCCTGAGTTAGAATGGAAACGTGACTAATATCTACTACTATCTAATATCAGAACTTGATGAACTATATATATATATAAAAATATTGTTGCATGAAGTGCATTTAATAGATTTAATATTAAAATTGCTTGCCATACATGGATATGACTGAGTGCGAGGGGGATGGTTAAACGGCTCTGCTCTTCCTGTTTTCAGCTAGAGGAGGAGGCCCATCTGCATGTGGCCACTGTCTCAGCTGTTGACTGTATGTCTGTGAAAGACAAGAAGACATATAAAATGACCCCCTGACCCCATGAATAGTGTATACAGAACTCTTTTTATCTCTGACATGCTTCAGAGGGACTTGAACAAGACTCAGGAAGTCAAGCCAGGCATTTGATTTGTAAAAGACCCTGTGACAAGCACACCCAGCAGGGAGAGTTTATACATCGCAAGCCTTAGATCTGCCCCAAACATCACCTTTAAAAAGTGACCTGACAGCAAAGGGCGGTGTACTTGTCAATATGATTTTTGCTTAATTTTTAGAGTGATATTTCTCTGTTATTTGGTATTTGGATTTTATGATGTACCAGTGGTAACTGTTTTCTGTTTGATTCATGTGATGGCAATAAATTCCATTAGAAATACTTCTAATATGTTGAATCGATGCTCAAGAAGCATTTCCTATTATTATCAATGTCGAGAAATTGCTTAATTTTTGTGAAATATGCTAATCAAAAATACATAAAGTTATAATATTGTTACATTTATTTTTTATTTAAAATTGCTATTCAGATATATATATTAAAATGTTATTTATTCCTGTGATTCTCTTTTCATTGTCACATGATCCTTCTGAAAACATTCTGATATGATAATATGCTGCTCTGTTATTCTGCACAATATATTTTTTGAGCACCAAAGATTTCTAAAGGATCACATAACACTGAAGGCTGGGGTACTAATGATGAAAATTTGGCTTGAAATTAATAGGTCAAATATGGACAAACCCAACCACTGGGTTAAAAATTACTATTTTATTTACATCGTTAACCCAACAGTTGGTATGTTTATATGTGATCCACATTTGGGTTGAAACAACAGAGAATTTTCTTTACGTTTTTTGTTGTTGTAGGGATTTTAAATGTACAATTATTCTTCCATAAAATGCAGAGACCTATATGCAGTATTATACTCAGTATGTTTATAGTGTTTATATATATATATATATATATATATATATATATATA
>CAIGQW010052810.1:5810020-5851664 GCA_903798125.1 Danio choprae
ATGGACAATTTTAGCTTACCCAATTCACCTATACCGTATGTCTTTGGACTTGTGGGGGAAACCGGAGCACCCGGAGGAAACCCACGCCAACACAGGGAGAACATGCAAACTCCACACAGAAATGTCAACTGACCCAGCCGAGGCTCGAACCAGCGACCTTCTTGCTATGAGGCAATCGTGCTACCCACTGTGACACTGTGAGGCCTACATGAAATATGTTTCACTTAAATAATTAACACATTTTAAAAAACTTTTTTTTAAATAAGAACTTAATAAAGGCAAACTTTGAAAAGGGAAATATTCAGTTTCGAATAATGTCTTATCTGTATGACAAAAAAAAAAAAAAAGAGTAGACTATTTCAAACTGTTTTTGCTTTTAATGACAAAATCATTTATTGTGCCGATTAGTTTAATCAAGTCATTTGAACACAATGAGCGAGGACTGGCATTCCAAACTTGATATTCTCAGCATTGAAATCCAGCGCATACGTCAGATGGCATTTCAGACACTGTGAACAAGCAGACAAATGCTTGAAGAAAGGAACGTTCACAAGCTTTTATGTGTAGATTAAATGTAAAAGAAGGCATGATTTCATTGTATTTTCATTTGTGAAAAAATCTTGTTCATAGCAATTAATTTATTCTTTTAGCACAAAATAATCTATACCACGTGTATGCGCTATTTTGATTATGCAGTAAGGGGCCCCGCTTCACTCTTGCAGGGGTACAGACGCAGTTTGCACTACACCAATGAGCTCATATTTTCTAAGCACATCTACTTTACTCTGCAGTATTCTTCAAAATTCAGCAAGCAGCCCCATATAATTCAGAAATTGACCTTTGAGATATAAACTTGCAAATTTGAGAGAGAAACAAATATCTAAATTGTGTTGGAAACTAACAAAATGAATTTTTTCAGAATTGCAAGTTCATGTTTTATGTACAACTTGGGATTGCAAACCAGCAGCTGAGCTTTCAAGGGCTTCGGAAGGGAGAAAGTGGTGCAGTCAGCACTTTTAGACTTGACATATGAACAGCCACTTGAAGTGCAGCTGTGGTCTTTGTGGTACCTGGCCTCTCTAGAGCGGTTCTGCTGGAGTCTCTCTTTTACTCGGCGCTTCTCCTCTTCTGTGATTTTCCTGCGATCACAGGCCCCTAGGTTAATCAGCACCAAAGTGTCATACAGCAGGCTGTCCTTCACCTCCCGGTCTAAACGGGAGTCTGTGGTGAAGCTGGGGGAATGGTTGACCTAAACACAACAAAGTCTGCTAGCTTTTGCTAAATCAGATGTCATAAAATTGCTTCAAAGGGCGATCTGAGCCATAAACACAAAATAAGCCTTAAAAGGAGCTCAAACCTCAAGAAGCCAAGGTTTCAGTCGACGATCGAGTAAGACATCAAATCCCAGGATCTCAAAGCAAGCGCTGCCGGATGCGTGATTGGGAAAGCAGGTTTGGTAGTTGTGCTTGAGAATAGGGTGTGCTGATATAAGTGTTTTTATGATGACGTCCTCAATGTCCGTCCACAACTTCTCAGTGTCATAACTCATGACTTCCATGTGCTTCTTGAAACTGGAGAGTTTTCTATAAGGACACGATAGAAGAACAATTATCTCCTATACTGTTTTAATGAAACACCATAATCTTTGAGAACATGCTGTAGATTACCGTTTGCTGCCAGTATCTTCATCGCGTACAAAGTTTTCACTATGCTTGTTGATGGCATAGTTAGTTAAGTGCATGCAAACATCCTCCTGTAGATTTTAAAGTAAAAGATTGAAATTACACTTTATTTACAGTCACTATTTCATTACTACCAGATTTTTACTTGGATTTATTATGAACCATTATTCATCCATTCATTCATTCATTTTCATTTCGGCTTAGTCCCTTTATTAATCTGGGGTCATCACAGCGGAATGAACCGCCAACTTATCCAGCATATGTTTTACACAGCGTGTTGCCCTTCCAGCTGCAACCCATCACTGGGAAACATCCACACACACCCATTCACACACATACACTACGGCCAATTTTCATTCATTCATTCATTTTCTTTTCGGCTTAGTCTCTTGATTAACCTGGGGTCGCCACAGCGGAATGAACCGCCAACTTATCCAGCATATGTTTTACGCAGCGGATGCCCTTCCAGCTGCAACCCATCACTGGGAAACATCCATACACACACACATACACTACAGACAATTTAGCTTACCCAATTCACCTATACTGCATGTCTTTGGACTTGTGGGGGAAACCGGAGCACCCGGAGGAAACCCACGCAAACACGGGGAAAACATGCAAACTCCACACAGAAATGCCAACTGACCCAGCCGAGGCTCGAACCAGCAACCTTCTTGCTGTGAGGCAATCAAGCTACCCACTGAGGCCCATGAACCATTATAGCATCAAGCAATTATAATTACTAGTGATGCAACAATTTTATTTTGTTTTTACAGACACTATTTTTAATACTGTTGGCCAACAGCATTACCAATTTTTGTCACTTGTTCAACAAAGTGCTTTCACACACTGCATTTTCTTTTTTAATAGGTATGCAGTAAGTGAGCAGAATAATGCATGCTTGCTTTTAACTTTTGAACTTAGGAAATGTAGTGATAATATGAGTTTTTTTAGATGGATTTAGATGTACCCAGAAAACAGTTCAGTTCACATTATCCACAAACATATTTCAACAAATCTAATGTAATATTGTAAAAGCCACCTTATTTTAAATTTTGTCACAGAAATACATCTCTAGTGTAGCACGGTGGCTCAGTGGTTAGCACTGTCGCTTCCCAGCAAGTTTGCATGTTCTCCCCGTGTTTGCGTGGGTTTCCTCTGGGTGTTCGGGTTTCCCCCACAATCCAAAGACATGCGCTATAGGTGAATTGGATGAACTAAATTGGCTGTAGTGTATGAGTGTGTGTGTGCATGCCAGAGTGTATGGATGTTTCCCAGTACTGGGTTGCGACTGGAAGGGCATCCGCTGTGTAAAACATATGCCGGAATAGTTGGCGGTTCATTCCACTGTGGTGACCCCTGATAAATAGGGGACTAAGCCAAAGGAAAATGAATGAATGAAATACATCTCTATTGACTGGATCCGTCAACAGGCCAACGTTATTATTATAATTGACTGATAAACTGTATTTTGGGCAGATTTAATTTTGCCTGGGCGAGTATCTAATTATTTCATCCAGAGAAAAACATTAATAGACATTATACAACTCAATGCCTTCACACATTACAGTTATAAACTAGTGTTTTTATATGGGCAGTTTTAATGCTATAACTAATATGATAAAAATGACCATTTTAAATTTTGCAAAAAATCTGCCAATAAATATCAACACCTAGTACACTGATGCATCTCAATTAATTAATACTAAAATATATTCATTGGTTTCAATTTTGTATATTCAGTGTCTTTAGAGCCCTCACCAAGTTGCTGACAGTGGGCTCAGTATAATGTGTGGTGCAGAAACGGACGAGTCCCTCATCATACATGAAGACACGGAAAGGGTCACAGCTGGTCACCAGCACATAAATGCGCAGGTCGAACTTGAACCCATCAATGATGAACGGCTGTAGAAACAAAACAATAAAACCTGTTTTATTATACTTAACTTTTTTCAAGCTAACTGCATATTAAAACTATGATAGTGTTTCTTTCTATTAAGCAAAGTTTAATGAAGATTGCATTACCTTGGACATGTACACCTGGCAAATCATGTGTTCTCCAGGCCGAATATCCTTGTTAGACTTGGTAAGATAAATACCACGACCTTGGCAACCCGAGTCTGGCTTGCAGATGAAAGTTTTGTGCTTTTTGGCTCTGGTGTAGGCTTGGAAGTCACTATAACTAAAGGGCATCGAGAAAGCGAAAATGCTAAAGAATAAAACTTGTGAAAGCAACTGTTTATTGAACCCAAATAGACTCACTCTGCAGGGAGGCACCATGTGCGAGGAAAAATGTTGTACTCCTTCGGGAAGAGTTTTAGCATGCGGTTCAAATTACGTGCGAGCAAGTCCTTTCTGCAGATTTCATTCATGCCAGGAAAATGGTTGATTTTCTGTGTGAGGGAAATGCGGGTATTTTGTTAAGCAAGTGGAGAATCAGGACGATAAATAAGAGTAGACTGATGTTTGACTGTAAACACCTGGTAACGCTTCATATCCATGACTCTGTCTAATGAGACTGAACAGTCAGTCCAGAATAGAGTCCAGTCTTCTCCCTCTGCTGTCTCTCGGATCCCGTATCTGCGAGCAGCACGCCGCACTGAAAAAAACATGCCACTGCTTGAGTATAAATGTTTAGACACACTTTTTTACATTACAGTGGCTATATCCACAAGCGTTTAGTGTTAAAATTACATAGCAGAAACTCACCACTCTCATATTTGCAGTTGGTGAGATTTATCCACAGTCATCTGAAAAACAGGAAGAGGACAAAGGGACAGACCTGTGCATTGCTCACTTAATTACTATAACTTTGTTCAAGGTATATCAAAAATGGTTTATACTTATCAATAATTTTAGTTCAAATTGTTAATATGCGGTGCTGCAACAGATATCATTACTTAAAAAAAAAATCGGTTTTACATTATTCAGTAGTTTATTCATACCAAATAAAAATGATTGTAACAGCAATGCATTATATAGATGAAAGCTAACCGTAAACTTTCTATTTATTCGATTTCCCCCCAAAAGTCTCTAAAAAATAAACACTGTTTTGACATTAATAATAACCAATATTTTTTGGAGCTTTAATGTAAAGGATCATGTGACACTGATGAATAATGTGCCTCAGAAATGTTAAAAAGAGACTATTTAAAACAAAAATCATTTTGAGCACAAACTAAAAGTGCATATAAAAATGCCTACTTCTTCTTTCTCTTTTTTTTCTTGCTGGCGGCAGGCAGTGGGACTGGAGTGCTGGAGGGCTCTGCATGAGTGTCACTTGCCCAGCCTTCTCCCTCCAGCCCTGGATCGAGCTCACACCGGTATACTTCACTCACTGAGAGCTCCGCTGGTGTCCCCATTCTGAGAGCACACATAAAACTTTAATGAAGACATTTCTAGATTTAGCGAAGCATCCATTTAAGAACTTTAGAGCTGGATCTTATACTGATGTGTGATGTCACATCACCAGTGTAAAAGTCAATCAAACCTGTCCATAGTGTGCTTATTAAAAAAAACATTTCTTCTAATCTCTTTCAGCCAACAACATGATTTATGTTGTCATTTAAACTGAATCTTATTTTCTGTATTCAACCTCTTCGTTGGGTCAAATAATTGGATATACTGTACATTGACAAGATGTTGTAAAGAGCAAACTGCTAAAAACATCATGCTTTTGTCACGGTTTCTCCCTATAGACAAGTGCTCCACCAGTCAACAACATCATTTAGGCTTTGACACCTAAAATAAAGAATATTTTCTGTTTAACCACTTCACTGGCTAAGAAAATTAGATTTTACTGATAGTTATAAATTGAAAAATGCTAAGGCTTAGCATCATGTTTCTTTTTCTGTTTCTCCCCACCTGTCAACAACATGATTGAGGCTTTACACTTAAACTGAATCAGTATTTCAGTGGATCAGATAAAATGAGATCATGGGTAGCTGTTGTAAAGGGCAAAATGCTAAGCCTTAGCATAATGCGTCTCCACATAGATGAGTACCCTGCCTGTCAAATGCACTACTACAGTTAAGTCACTTTAACTGATTAATTTATTTTTGGTATTTAACCACTTTAGTAGATTAAATAATTGAATATCACAGATAGTTGCTGTAAAGTGAAAATATTAAGATTTAGCACAATGTTTCTGCCCCTATTCCTCTCCATGGATAAATGCTCACCTGGCAACAACATGATTGACGTTTTGTCACTTAACATTTTTCAGTATTGAACCACTTCAATGTATCAAATAATTTGATATATTTGATAGGTGTTGTAAGGGACAAAATGCTAAGGCTTAACATTATGCTTCAGTCTCTGCTTCTGTCTGTCTAACCCACATTTTCAGTATTTAACCAATTCAGTTAATCAAACAGTTAAACATCATGGATAGCTGTTTCCTCTTCATAAATGAGTACCCCACCTGTCAACATTAAGTTTTCTCACCTAAACTGAATCCAATTTGACGTATCGAACAACGTTAATGGGTAAGATATTTGGATAACCGATGAGGAACACCACTTACTTGATATTTTAAAAACTTGGTCTTGGTTACAACTGGAAAAAGTTCCATCACTGAGGGCATGAATGAACTTGTAGTTGTTTTTGAATGCAACGGTCAATCACAAGTAGGAACGACCATAAATCTCCTATGAGACCTTCCTGAGGTAACTGTATTTTGATCCAGTCAGTTAATCCCGACCATGACCTTTCGCCACTGAGCTCAAATGAAATGGCCTCGTGGCCCCTTAAGAAGGTCAAATGTATTCGTTGAGAAAGGAAAATAAATAATAAATATATTTTAAAGAAGAACCATTTCACCATGATCTGTCAAAGAATTGTCATTAAGAAAACACTTATGGTCAAACATATCCATGTAAAATCACATTTATAACTGATTCAATACATGCACTAACCTGTGATCTCTTCAGAAGAAGGGCAGCAGTGTTTCCTCAGATGGAAAATTCTCCAGGTCACACTGCTTTGCTTTAGCAGTCCAGTTGAAGGCTATCATCCTCCACACTGCGCGCTGTCGTCTGGGAACTGGCACATAATCCCTGACAAAAAGGAACAAATTTGCCACTTCTGTGACGGGGTGGCCCAACTTGGATATACTTACACGATGACACACTGAAACCTTAAGATCAAGTGACCTATTAGAAACACAGGAGACCTAAACCTGATACATGAACATGAAAATCAAGGCCAGGAGGCGGACAAGTATCAGAGAAGAAAGACAATCCCTACTTGTCAAATGTGATGAGAAAAGTGCTTGGAACCTAGAACAAACAAGCATACTTTATTAGAAAAGAGGTTGCTGTTTACACTTAGCCTATATTTGCAACAATGCACAGTCAAGTATGTAATAAGGATATGCAGGGCCTAAAATGATCACTTGTCAAGCATGTGAGTGTATATGAAATGGTTACTTGTCATTTGCCAGTAAACTAATTTTTAATTAATTGTAACACTAGCTAAGAATGTGATTTAGTGCAGTTAGCAAATCTAATGAAATCTAATGAGCAGGTTTGTTGGATTTTTCACACGAGCAGCTCAAGATAATGCATTCAGTATCTTCTAGAAGCAGCACAGTTCGCAATAAATGTAAACATTTTTTTTGTTTACTGCCAAAATAAATGCTAAAGCTTTACAATTTAATGTTGAAAAATATATAAAATAGTATTGCGGTGATGTCTTTTTTATTTAATTGGTAAAATGTAATTAAATAATAATGACTGACTTTGCAAGATGACTGAAACTGGACAGCAGATTGTACAGATGAAAGACAACAGGCAAACTCTTCAGCTGCAGCAAAAGAAGTTATTTAATCCAAATATGTGATTTTTAGAATCTTGCATCTTTACAATGTCTCCAACTCATTCATGTCTATGTTGTGCAGTGAAGATAATATCATGAGAGGATAGAATAATTCAGAGAATGGTCAATCAGTTCAAGATTTCAGCTGGAATTGCTTGCTGAACAGGGTAAGGTCCTCACAAACAGTGCCTTTTGAGAGAATTTGAAAGTCCATTTGACATTGAAAGAAACCAAAGGCTAGACTTAACCTTTTATGTTTGTCATCAATTTGGAGATAGTTTGAAGTGAAAGTGTTAAAAAAAAAAACAATGACAAGTGGAGGTGAAATGTTATAGTTTGTGGGGAAGTTCTTTGCAGCAGGAGTTGGGCTCATACAAATACAAGGCAAAGTGAATGCAAATGTTTATCAGAAGCTCATTCAGCAACATGTGGTTTATTCCCTGTAGGGATGTCTAGTGATATCCTGTAGCCAGCCACAGATGTGCTTTAGTATTAAAAATCAAGTGTCCGTTTGCAGTTCTCTAATCTTGATCAGTGTTTTCCACCAACCACTACTATGGTTATTCAGTAAAAGACATAACCACATTACTATTATTATTACATTAGCCAAAACCCATCATAAATGATTTCTTAGTCAATGTTAACAATTACTAAACAATTGCTTTTACAAAACAGTGTTGTTAAACATATATTTTTATTTTCATAAGTGTGGGGTTAACTTATGTCAAATTAATCTAAATGTAATATTTGCTATGAACAGTTTTATTTGATAGATTTTTGTGAATAAATTAGGGTGTTCTTATTTTTGCACCATGATCTTATATGATTCTTAAATCTTAAAATTTTTTGGCTTTGGTACTTTTTGGTATTTTCAAGTCATCACCCATTACCAGACGGCAAAACATTATGAACAATCAAAATATAACCAATAAAACCAATACATTTTACCAGCAGAGACCCAGAGAGATGTTGTCGTTTACATTATAACCACAGCTATAACCTATGAAGGTTTCTATTCTTTGTTTGTTTTTTAGCAGTGACACTATTGATGCAACATTTCAAAAAGTGGCAAGCAATAAACACTTTCTTTCCAGTCCACCATGAAATATCATTTGACCATGAAATAACACGGCAACCATAACGTAACGCAAATTAAAACAACCAACAGAACGTTGATTAACGATAATCAGAGAAAATATTCTATAACTACCTGTCTGCAAGTCAGGATAAAGCCAAATATCACCGTGTGATCCCTTGCGTTGTAAATTTGCGCACGACTTTCACTTCAAGTTACAGTTGGCATGGCAACGCAACGCGTTTCAAAACCAGATTAGATAGATAGCTTGCTAGCTAGCTAGCCGGCTAATACTCGTACACAAATAATTACGACCAATAAACTCAATAAGTGCAGGGGTATTGAAGTACGCACCTGTTGCCAGACAAAGCGCAGTGGCTCTGGTGGGGGCCAGTATCACGGATTATCATGGCCGTTTAGGAGGAAATGTCAGAGGATTTTCTCATGCTTACTATGTTGCCAAGCGCTCTGAAAACGAAACGAGGGCACGGGGTCAAGAAAACAAGGGAGATGGCCAATCTAAATTCTTGCTTGCAAAAGCTTGAACTCTGATTGGCCCTCACCCCGGCGATGCAAATTTTTTTTTGGATCATTAATCCTTAGTTGGCATCGGATTAAATGTTACTATATAAACATCACCACAAACAGGTTTGGATGGTTTGAAAGGAACTAGTGGACTATACTTACTTTGCTATTTGGCTTGAGAAATATTAACACAAATTACTGAGGTATTTCTGCATTTTAATGGTCACAGCAATTATAAACAAATAAGTAATCCTTAGCATAGGCTTCCTCCACGTTCAAGAACTTCCTAATTAAATGAATTTAAGATAATATCCACAAAGATGTAATGTATTTTTGGTCTTTTTATTCAACTTACATTTGTTTCAATCTTTCAAGTAAAACAATGTGGAATTACAAGGGAACATAAGGAATGTAACAAATTAGAATAGACACAAATCAAAATAAAAATAAGTCCATCACCATGTTCTACTAAATACCCCCCAAACATCTTTCTGTCCAACAAGGGCAAAGAAAGCTATCTTACATCTCACTTGACTGCCAATATTGAGCCAAAAAAGTTCAAATAAAAAAAGTAGACTTTTTTTCTTAAGTTCTTTCAGGTGTATCTTGTGCACTCAGCATCAGTCCCTTCATAAAATGGGCCAATACTCCGGGGGTGTATGGGGGTTGGGGGAAGAGATGGGGGGAACTGACAGTTTTAACCGGAGAACTGACTTCAGTTTGGTTGCACAAACAAAAATGTTGCTGTTACGATGAAGGGTGGAAGAGCTTATTACATTTAAAGCACTACAGATGAGCAAACTTCTATACGTTAACATGGATCCTTGTATGGATCAACAGGCACTCTCATTTTGTCAAACTCATTTAGATTCTGTGTTGAGAATACGATTTAATGTGTAAAGATGATCATAATGAATAACACTTTGGGAAAGAGATAAGAAAAATAGCAAGATGTTGTCTCCCATTTCTGTACTGCTATAAAGCAAATGACAAGCAAATTTCAAGATTCATCACAAGCTCAAGAGATACACATACTTTAGAGCTTACAAAATGCAGTGAGGTACCAGTAAGGATGAACTGACAAGTTGATGTTCTGAAGGGAAAAAAAAACAAAAAACCTAAATCACAATGCATTCCTCAATGTCTTAGACATTTCAGATGTACAAATGTGGAAAAGCAGGCAGCAGCAGAATTTAAAAGTAATTGACTGAAACGTTACACAAGACAGGTGATCTAAGCAAATTTTTTTTTAGACCTGTCCTCTTCTTCATACCCTGGAAGATATAGAAGATATTTTCGTAATTTATCAACTGGCTTGAAACAAACAATCATCAAAACAGCTGACAAACATAATCCAGAACGCAACAGTCTAAAAACTTTACAATTGTACAATCCCCACTAAATCATTTCAATGTAGCATCAATGAATTTCTTCCTCATCAATACCATTTGCAGCACTAGTAAACTCTGTAAAAAGTGTACAGTCTATGTGACCAATCTTAACATATTTCACATAGTATTTCCAGTCTTTCAGTCTTTGATTACAGTACATAGTGTGAACAAACAATAAATCTTGCCTCTTGCCCAGCTACTTTGAAGTTTCAAAGTCTTTGTGGCAGCATAAAATATTATCTGAATGTACTCAAATTATTAGAACATTTTTAAATACATGACCAGATCTTCATCCTTGTCCAGCATCTACAGACCCTTTCCACATAATAAATGGCTTGACTTGATAGCTGAGAGGCAAATGCGAGGTCAGATCTAAATCACAATGTGCAACAGATCTTTTTCCTCCCGTCTTCGCTCATTCAGCCAAACCATGGCCTTTAATGAAATGGATCCCCTTTCCTCCATAAAATAGGCATTATCTCCTCTCTGAAATTCTGGTCTAACCTCTTTTTAAACCCAAATGCAACTTCTCCAATCCCCATCACGTCTTGGAGTGCCGGTTTTGGGAGGATGAAGAGCGTGTGTTATTAGCTGGAGTACGTGCATGAGCGGCTGCCAGTGCAGCAACACTCCTGAGAACTCTGTCTGGAGTCCCGTCACCAGATCCAGCACTCAGTTCTGCTTTGTCAAGCTTCTGAGACTTCTTCTCTTTTCTGCTCTCCCTGCCTCGGCCTTTATCACTTTTCCTCTGAAAACTTTTGCCTCTTTCTGTATCACTACCCGATGAGGCAGCTCTGGATCGGGTGCGTGTGGGGTCTGTGCTTTGTGAGCTCAGACTGTGGGTGCGTTGGCTACTGTTACTGCTACTCCGACTTCTGCTGCTGCCGCCCACTCCTCTTTCACTGCTTATACTACTGCAGGCACTATGACCTCTTGAAGACCTGGTCTCTCTAATTTCATCTTCACCTACTTCCTTCTGGTCAGATGCCTTTTTCTTTTCTTCCTTTTTTACCTTTTCCACGTCCAAGGGGGGGACCAGGTTCCCTGGTCGCTGCCGAGTTGATCGAGCAGAAGAAGATGACTGTGGTGATTCAGTTGACTGACTTTGGATTTGCTTGCCACTGTCTGCTTTATTGTTAGACACCTTGGGAGAGTCCTGTCCTGGTTTCACCTTGGGTTTACTGACTTTTTCAGATGTTATTGGTTTGCTTTGCTGTGCAGCAGTCCTATTTTTGGGGCTGGGACTGGGTGTGTCTGGGCCTCTCGCCCTCATTGCCAGGAGCTTGGCTGCTGCATTAAGGGCTGAGCAGCGTTTGCCCAGTACCTCAGGTTCTGGGGAGCCTAAAGTGTTTGACTGTGGGCCTGCAGATTTTCGGGTAACTCTTGAACATACTTCACTGCTGGACTCCCCTTCTGTGGAATTGGTGGGTTTAGCCTTCTTGTCAGACCTTGCTTTTTGCCTCGTACTGCTCTCATCATTTTTAGCAATCATGCCCTTTTTCTCCAACTTCTTTTGAGCTGATCTTGTCAGACATCTTTTTACGCTATTAGAGTCCTCAGAGTCTGAAGATGAAGAGGAAGAGTTGGATTGGTGCTTTTTGTCAAACCCTTCTTTAAGTTTCTTTTTTTCTGACATTATATCACCCCGTTTCCTTTTTATGGGGTTCTTGTTCTCTGCAGTCTTTTTGGACTGAGATGATCTTGTACCACATGAGGATACAGAAGATGGTGAAGAGGAACGGACTGACTCCTGGCTGCTTTGTCTACTAATGCTTCGTGTTCTGATAGAAGATCTGGTTTCTTTGTCTTCTGTTACTTCCTCTTCTAATGGCTTATCAGGACAATCACTTTTCTGAGCATCATGAGTCTCAATATCTGATGAGGGAACGCCTGAGGCACTAGGTGTCTGTTCCTTTGGCAAACATTCCAATCTCCTCCTTTTTGGCTGAAATAAGATGTCATCTTTTTCTCCTGCATCATTCTCAGCAACACTGTCTCTTTCCATTTTCTCTGTCTCTGTTACAACCTCATGCTCCTCCTCCTCAGTAACAACCTCTTCATCAGTTAAAACATCCTCCTCAGTATCAGTAACAAACTCTTCCTCAATTAAAACTTCCTCCTCCTCCTCCTCCTCCTCAGTTACATCTTCCTCACTGGATGAAAGTTGGCCTTCATGATTATCAAACATGGTCTGAACCACAATGTTTTGGGACTGAGAAGAATCTGCATCTGTACTCAGTGTGGACAAAGAATCTGTTGTTATTGGATTAGTGGCAGATAGTAAGGACGATGAAGACATTTGCGTTGATGGTGAATCTGACACTGCTTCAATGGCTGTAGTTTGAGGTTGTGACTGAGGAGAAATTTGTTCAGTCTGAGGTAAAGACTGTTGGACTGTTGACGCAGTCTGTACAGCCGAAGTTTCTGGTGCCTCCGATATAGATGAAGATGTTTCAGGTTCTAGCTCAGAAGTCAAAGCAGGGGGAGGAGAAGGTTGGATGGATGGCTGATCAGTGACAGAAGAAGATTCAGCTACACTGTATACAGACTCTAAAGTGGTTTGTGGAAAGTCTGTAGTTGGATTGGTTCCATGTGCGCATTGTGAAGTGACTTGAGTCAATGTATTTGAGGGCTGCAAAAGATCTACTTGCTGATTATCTGTGACTGAATTTTCCACAGTTTCTACTGCAGCCATCGAGACAGTTGAAGGTTCTGAATAAGCAGTGATCTCACTGGTATCAGAAAGTACAGACACGTGGGCAATTTCCTCAGCACAGATTGGAACAGTAGTAAATGGAGGCTCTCTGAAGGAATATGTAAACTGTAGTGTAGGAGAAGAACCAGTACAAGTCTCACAGGGTGCTGCTGTAGAGGTGCTGTGTGGTAAAGATACAAGTGTACTGTTGTCAGAGTCATTGCATGAAATTATGGTGTTCGGACTGGTGTGAGTATCAACATGTGAGTCTACACCAAGTTCTGATGCAGACATGGACAGTAAAACAGATGTAGTGGTTTGAATTGTTTCAGAATCTGGTTTGGAAGGAGAGGACACTTCAGCAGCATTTGAGGGTGAAGTTGGGTTGAGTGTTGTAGAGCTTATTGGTGAATTTTTACTGTCAGTAGGCAAAGTCTCAGGCATGACATTGGACCATGACAAATTAGGCTCTTGGGATGAAGGAGCACCAGCAGAAGGTGAAGATGGGGGTGAGCCTGTAGTTGTAGTCGAATCTTTACGTGGACGTCCCCTTTTCCGTTTTGGTGAGTGAGGGGGACTCCGCTCAGGACTTGTTTTCTGAATTACAGGCGTGTTGTCTTCTGACAACTCCAGTGATCTTGGGGGTGTTTTTGGTGGCCTGCCTCTTTTTCGCCTCGATAAAAGACTGGAGTCACATGGAGCAGAACCATCCTTGTCAGTACTTGTTTCTGTTCTTTTTTGAGTCAATGTAGATTTACGATCCACTCCTCTACATCTACCTACAAATTGCTCTCCTAACTGTGCAGCCATTCGGGACTCTGTCTCTAGCCTTCGGCGCACTGGTAAGTTCCGCAGGACAGGCATATCTGGGGAATGATGTGTTGGAGAACAGAGGTTGTGTCCTCGACCTGTACAACTATAAGATAATGGAGAAAAGGCCTGTTCCTGCTCTCGTGTTGTTGGTGGTGGGGAAGAATGTAAGGATGTGGGAACAGATTTGGGAGGAGAGACTTTAAGAGTTTGTGTTGATCCATCAGATGAATGAGAGGCTGTGTCTTGAACTGCCTCAGTCCTTTCAGGCTCCTCTGATGAACCTTCATGCAATCCTCCACCCCCACTCATGCCTCTCCGTCTCCGCTTGGGCTCTTTCTCTTCCACCACAGTGACCAGACGACCTGGAAGCTTTCGAAGGACCTTGGCTGATGGAGAATCTTCTGGAAGTCCCTTGAGGATTTCCCATTCAGCAGACTGCCGCTTTCGTGGTGAGCGAGTGTTAGGTGATGCCAGAGTAGGAGAAAGAGAGAGCTGACCCTCCTGTTCAGAGTGATGCTCCGGAGAACAGATGGAGTCTGATGATGCAGAGGCTCTCCGATCTCGGCTCTGTACATTTTCAGACTGTGCTTCTCCCTTTTGGTCTTCACTGTCCTCTCTGCATGCAACAGAAGAGGAAGAGAGATGGCCACTAGAGTTTTTGTCCAATGCAGGAGATGCAGCAGCTGAAGGGATGGAGCTTGATGGGGAGATGGACTGTTGGTGAGGGGATGGCACAATTTTTGGGTATGAATCCCGCATAGCAGAGGACAAAGTTGTTGAATCTATGAGCTGCTGGTTGGTTGGGATGGTCTGGTTTTCTAATGACGCAGATTCTTTGGTTGTACATCGCCCTCTTGGGCCACTGCGAAGCTTCTCAGGCACTTCTCTGTTTAGGGGAGACTTTTGTGTGGACCCAGGGGTTTGGCTTACGCTGCGCTCAGAGTTCAGCCATGGCCCCCTCCGCCCTCTCTCTGGGGATGTCTGAGTTAGAGATATGTCATCAGCAGGTGTCCCTCTGAGCCTACCACTGACCCTTGTAGAAGGAGCACCTTTCTCTTTGTGTTTGCGAGGGCGACGGGATGGAGTAGGTTCCTCTGAACTGGGATGTACAGAATCCTCTTCATCACTGTCAGATGATTGATGCAATTTCAAACCTTCTTCCTTTGCCTGATCTAAACCTTTCCTTGCAGCCTCAACCTGCTCCTGTAAAGTACAAAAAAAATATGTGGGTATAATTGGGTAAAAGTTGATTTTACAAAAAAAAAAAAGATTAAAGCTTGGTTACAGTTTTAGTAGTTACCTCTGCCTGCTTCAGCTCCTCTTTGCAAATATCTTCAAGGGAAGCCTCAAGAAAATTCATGGCATAACGCTCTATGGGAGTGAGCTGTTAAAAAGGATGGACAATTACATTTTAGACAAGAAGAGTACATTCTAAAAAAAGCAGGTGAAAGTAATGCATTAAGTGAAATAAAAATAAATAAAATCGCACAGTAAATAATAAAACTTTCTAAAAAGAAAAAGAGTAAATTTCTATATAAAGCCTACCTGTTCTACTAGGGCAGCGATTTCCTGCTCAGCCTTGGAAAGCTCTTCCTCTTCTTGGTCTCTACTGTCACCATCATCTAGAGGTATATTCTCATTAAACTCTGCAAGCTCAGCCACCTGCTCTGCCTTGGCTTGAGATGCAGCCACTATGTCCTCTTCATCCTCAGCACGACACAAGGCCTGGAATAAAAATAAAACATAAAATCTCATCTCTTTGTAACCATTGGAACCAAACATCTTGCAAGAAAACAAATTCAATACCCCAAATAGATACATTTAAATTACCTGTTCCAAAATGGTGGTTTGTTGTTTATTGATGGACTCCTCATCATCTGACTGAGGCACACTCAGTTCAGCTTCTTTCTTTTCTCCCTCTGACACATCAAACAACTCTCTAATAGTTTGCTGTGGGAAAGAAACAGTTGAACTATCAATTTATCTAAATTTTAATCAAGGCTATGATTTCTCTGTAAAAATTAAACCATACCTGCTTGAAAAAGGCAGTGGTAAAGTTTCCGCCTTCAATGGCCATATCTCCCAACATCCTCTTTTGATTGGCTTTTTTAAGAATATTTTCTTCCACTGTGCGTTCGCTGATCAGCCTAAACAAATATTTTAGATGTCAAATGTGCTCCAATAATATGTGCCATATATATATATATATTTTTTTTTGTATTTACCTATAGATGTGAACATCTCTCGTCTGTCCAATTCTGTGGCACCGGTCCTGAGCTTGGGCATCCATAGTTGGGTTCCAATCACTGTCATAAAACACAACAGTATCTGCCCCAGTCAGGTTAACACCTACACCTCCACTGCGGGTGGAAAGGATAAAGCAAAAAATTCGACGGTCTGCATTGAAGCGGTCCATCAAAGCCTGAAAGGTAGACAAACATTCAAATAATGTCGAACATACTTTGTTCCGATTGCTTAAGTCAAGAGATTAAAAATCACAAACACTACCAAAGTACTACAACTAGTATTTCACCTGTCTCTGTTCCACTCGTGTACTTCCATCCAGCCTCAGATATATGTGTCCATGGTAGTTCAAGAACTGCTCAAGTACATCTAGCATACGTGTCATCTGAGTAAAGATGAGGACTCTGTGCCCTTCTGCTTTCAACCTTCTAAGCAGGAGGTGGAGTGTCTGCAGCTTACCTAAAATTATAAAATATTCATTGTGTCATATTCATATTGTTTTGTATATTATACAAAACACAGTACTTACCAGAGTCATACTGAATTAGCCTCAAGTCAGGGAAGTATGTCCTCATGTTACTCTGGATTCGATGGAGTGTGTGTGTAAGTGGAGAGACATAGGAGGATAGATCCGAGGAGAAAAGAGCTTGCTGGTGTCTGATGGAGGGTGGTGGGTGGCAGCTGTGCATGGTGACAGGTCTTGCCTCCACTGGAGGAATAACAAAAATGAACCTGTGGAAAAGTGGCACATTTTTACTATGATGTTAATAAGTTTTACATTTTATAAATTTACTAAAACATACCTGTCTATGACATTAGAGAGAAGCCGAAGCCTCTCCTCTGAGTTATGAATCTCTTCCTTCAAAAATGTATTCTTTTCCAGGATGTCACTGGTATGTTGTGACTGAGCAATCAAACAGGAGCTATAACCCGAGTAACCCCAGTTGTTTACAACCGGACGTGCTGGAGATGGACAAGGGCCTGGGAGGAATGTTAAAAAGTCCAGCACCTCACGGCCATACACAGGCTTAGCAGTGCAGTGCAGCTCATTGATGCGCATGATTTGAGAGATTCGGTCATCTCGCTGAGCCTTCCGGGTGTCTGTGAGCCAGGACTGTCAGAAACAAAGTAACAAGTAGATAAATGCTACAGACAGAGAAGAATAAGGGTATAGAATGTTCTACTGCAAAACCTAAAATTGAAATTAATAAAATAATACATTTAAAGATTAATACCATGTAGAAGGGAGAACGTGGTGGAGCTGGTGGCTGAATGCGGGTACGGTGAGATGCTGAACTACTGCTCTGTGATGAGGATGTAGGCTTAGGAGTGCTCATTCGCAAAGTAATCACTTCATTACTGTCCTCACATACTGATGAGGAATTTGCCTTTGTAACTGAAAAGTAAAAATAATTGAAAGATAAAAATTCAACTTAATATTATTTAGGTTTAAAGGGACAGCGCACTCAAAAATGAAAAATTTCTTATTTACTCTCACTCAAGTGGTTCTATGAGGTACTTTATTCTGTTTAACAATAAAAAGATATTTTGAAGAAAGCTGAAAACCTGTAACCATTGACAACATAGTAGGAAAAACAAATACCAGAGAAGTCAATGGTTAGAGGCTTCCAGCTTTTCTCAAAAAAATCTTCATTTGTGTAACAGAGTAAAAAAAAAAGTTAACTAGGTTTGTAACACGTAAAGGTTGAGTATGTGATTGCAGAATTTTCAGTTTTGGGTGAACTATATCTTTAAACTTTGTTGAATTTTTTTTTATTTATATCTGGGATAAACTTACCTGGTGGTTCTGGGGCTGGTGGTCCTTGTACTACTCTCAACAGAGGGCGAGCTGGTGGGGTCTGGGAGGAAGCAACAGTTCTGGGTGGAGCAGCATAAACTGGAGGCCGTTGTGGGGGCTGTAAAGCAGTGGGCGCTCTAAGAACAGGGCTTGGAGAACCATGTGGATGAAGAGTGACCGACTGAGGAGGAGCAGGACGAGGAGAAGGAGCCACAGCCAGGGTGGGGATTGACCCACCTTCTTTACTTGGTGCCTGGCGTACAACAATCTTTACAATTCCAGGTCCACTTACCATGGATGTTGGAACTAGAAGTAAAAAAAGAGAGGGTTTAGTAACTGCACAAATATTTTGGCTGAAAACTTTGTCTAGCATTATGGAATATAATACTGTTCAAATCATTGGGGTGAATCATTTTTATGCTCCATCAATGCTGAAAATTGTTTGTTCAGCTTAATATTTTATTTTGACCAACAGAAAGGGTAAAAGATAGGGTTTATTAAAAGAGTAATTGTGTAACATTTGTGTTACAATTTACAAAATGTCTTCACTGTCACTATCAATTAAAAAAATTTAAAAAAAAAAACAAAAAAAAAACTTTGCTTACAAGAGTTTGAAAAAAACAACAACTTCTGACCCCACATTTCTGAATGGTCTTTTTAGTCTTAACTTAGAAGAAAAACTTATAATTAAAACTTCACAAACTTAGCCTGCAAACACTGTAAAAGGAACATGAAGAAACAAAAAAAAAAAAAACAACAGATAATGAGAACAGCTTAATCCACTTTGAATAAATACCCTTGTCCAAAATGACCTATTTATTGAGTTAGTAGTCAACAAACCAATGGATTAAGCTGTAACATGCAGTTAGAAAAAAAAGAATCAATGCCAGAACACCCATGCACATGCACTGCTGAGAAACGAATAGTTTAATACCCAGCATACAGGCTGTACCCGAAAAAGAATAAACTCGAGGACAGCACCAGTACCTTGAGCAGTGGTGAAAGGTACTGCTAGTCCAGAGCAGGTTGGGGTTGTGCTGGCTGAGTGGGGATTTGCTGAGCTGCTAACTGACTGACTAACTGTGTGAAGAACTGCCACCTGAGCTGGCTGACTAATAAGGTGGTGCTGCCCACTACTGGAAACCAGATGCATTACATTTCCTAAAGGGCACAACCACAGAAGAAAGTGTTAGGCCAGAGACTACACCAAACACTCAGAGAAAGACTGAAGGCATGCAGGAAAAGCGAAACCTATCCATAGCAGGCGGTGGATTATTACTATAAGCAGGTTATTCGGCTATTTATGTGGAAGGCAGTGGATACCTTGAATAGGCCGTGGCTGAGGGACAGGAACCTGGTGCAGCGGAGTCCCAGAGAGTGTGAGCTTGTTGCCCTGTAGCTGAAAGGTAACTGGTTTACTGCCCTGAGAGGATGACACTGGTCGGCCAGCCAGGGAGGCCAGCTGGGCAATACTCACCACTTCACCAGCTGCACATGTAAGAGAACAATGGAAATTATTTCTTGATTACCTAGTTTATCTCTTGATTTCCACTTGGTATTAACATGTTATAGGCAATCCAATCCCAAGTGAGACAAATCAAATTATGGTTTCCACTTGGTGTTAACACGCATTCATGAATACTAGTAAATAGATTTCCTTACAGTGATAGTTCACCCAAATGTTTTAATTTATTCACCCTCAAGTGACTCCAAATATGTATGAGTTTCTGTTGAACACTAAAAAAGATTTTATTTGAAGGAAGCTGAAAGACTGTAACCACTAAGGTTGTCACGGTACCAAACTTTCAGTATTTGGTACCAATACCAGTGAAAAAACTTGGTTCTTGGTACCAATTTTGATTCAAAAGCAAAACAAAAAAACAAACAAACAAACAAAAAAAACATACTAATTAAATCAATTAAACTAATTAAAAGTTGAGCAACCAACGGGGACGAGGACCAGAATTGAGAAACACTGAAGTAATGTAAAATTATGATGGAACTAACAATGCATCTTTATACAAGATGTAAACAGAGCCTATGTTTGTAGTGAAATGTTTTGCTTTTAAAATGTTAAAAGACACACAAAAAAACAACAACAGAGGAAATAAACTTACATGGCAAACGAGCCTGCATATCTGGGCTGAGCAGGACCCTCTGAGTCATGATGCTGCTTGGTTGAGGAGCAGGAGGTTGAGGAGGAGGAGGAGGAGCGGACACAGCTGTGATGCTGGATGGTGCTGAGGGGCGTACAGTCACTGGCTGGGGGGCTGGCGGTCTGACAGCAGGTGCAGAAGGGATGGCACTAGGAGCCACTGGAGCTCTTGGTGCAGTGACAGGAGTAACAGGACAAACTGAAATGAAGGTTAAAAAGTTATTCTCTTCCTGTATGATCACACTATTGCATAAGAAAGACTTGTTGAACAGTATGTGAGCTGACCTTGAGTTGCTGGCTGAGAGGGTGCTTGGGAAGTGGTCACCTCTGTGATTAGAGGCTTTGGAGTCTGAACCGTGGTGGTAGGGCATGCAGGACGAGGGCTGTTTGCTGTAGAACGCCCATCAGTCTTAGGTAGAGGCTGGAGCATCCTGCAGAGAAGTAAGAACATGCTCAGACTTAATTCAAAGATACGCACGCACGCACACGCACACACACATACACACAAAAGTCTTAAAACGCACTGTTTATATGACCATTTCACACATAATACCTGTTGACCTTCATGCGAACGGGCTTGGGTCTGGGAGGAGGATCAGGGGACTCCATGATTTCTTGAATAAGTTGATGCGTCACTTTCCTCTGAGGCAGGAAAATATCTGCCTGGTATCTTGACACACGGTGCTCCAGGCCAACCAGGTCAAACATAGACAAGTCACAGCGCTGTTAAAAGAATTTTTTTTTTACAGTAAACTTCACTGAGGGTCCAAGGAAAAACAAAACAACACAACCTTAAAAATGACATAAACACAGAAATGTGTAAAAAGGTGTCACTTGATAAAAAAAAAACAAAAAAAACATTTACTGTAGGTATACATTGGTCTGATCGGTCTACTTGATTGACAGGGATATACATCACTGTAATTGGACTGTAAAAGGAAATTATGAAAATCAGAAGAACAAGTGTCCCAAATGACATCAAAATGAAAGATAATTTGTATAGTAATTTCAGCAAAACATTGTAATTTTTTAGAATATCCCTATGCGCAGACAAAACAAGCAAATAGCATAGGTATTAGGAGCATAGCATAGGAGTATTGATTTAATGGAGGGCGACCACACTAGAGTTTTACTCACCTTCTAATTTAACACAACTGAACCAGCTAAACAAAGGCTCCAAAACATCCCTCACACTCCCAGGTTTACTCTACTTATAAGTCCACTAAGACCTAACAAAACCAACTGCAAATTTTGACAGTGCTGCAGATTTATTAAATATATTTATTTAGTAACTTCTTTAAAGGAATGTCTATAATGCACTGATTTTCTTAAATTGCCATTGACTGCATCAGTAAAACAGTAATCATTGAATCATGTTGAATTAAGGGATTAAATGAGTACACTTAAATATGTCCACTTTGGCTTTGGACAACCCAACAAATGGCTGTCAGGTGATTCAGGACAGATACTGCTTTCAAGGACTACTAGACACTTTTATACAAATTCAGCAGGATATTGGCTCTTGTGGCCCAAGAATAGACACCACTAATATAACTACAGAAGCAAAAGAAAAGCTTTGGTAATTGCTGGTATTTATTTACCTCAAAAGGTGAGGTCTCAAGAGCCTGCTGAACCAGTGAAGCAGTAGAATAGATGATGTCCTTTGTGATGAAAGGAGACTGTATGGGCCTTGGATCAAACAGGTTGGGGTGATTACATACTTTCCGCAGCTGCATCAGTATGTTGATCACAGACATGAAATGACCGCTGGCTAAAGTCTCTCGTGTCCTAGGAGTATATGATATGAGGCAAAGAAAAAGATTAATAATTAGGGGGAAAGTAAGATCCCATGTATGAACAAACATTAACCAATCTAAGACTTAAGCTTGCAAGTTATTATCAACAAAGTAAAAATGTCTTTCTTTCTTGAACCCCTAAAGATGTGTGCTTGCCCTAATTACTTACGAGGCCTGAGCCATGAAGTCATCATAAAGAAAACGCTGTCTTTTGGAGAGTCGACAGCGCACAACATGCTCATATTTTTTGGGCATTTGTTTCTCCACATCCACTTTGATTCTTCGTAGCAGAAAAGGTCTTAGTACCTAAAAAAAAAAAAAAGAGATGCAGCAAGCTTATGAACACCTGAATGTTTTAATATATGACTACAAATAGACCACAAGATAAACATTTAAACTAGATTTTTTTCTTATTATATCCGTAAATGCAATAATTTTTAAAAAAAAAGAACAAACAAAAATAACATTTCCTTCACAATTAATAAACTGGCTCTACCTTGTGAAGTCGTTTGACCAAGCCCTCGTTGTACTCCTGGCTCCCTTCAATCATGCCAGTGAGCGGGTTTGAGAACCACTCCTTAAACTCACGATGGGACTGAAACACGTGTGGCATGAGGAAGTGCATAAGAGACCACAGCTCCATTAGACTGTTCTGGAGAGGAGTTCCTGTGAGCAACAACCGCCTTTGACTGCATGGAAATAAACAAACATTACATCTCATCAAATAGGTTTGGCAAAAAACTAAAAAAAGAAAAGGACCAGAGGTCTCGTTGTACAAAGACGGTATGGGTTTTTAGCCAGGTACAATTGCAGTTGGTTTTAACAAACTGAGTTTTTGGGCTCAAGAAGGTGGGTCGGTTTTGATCAGGTTTCATCCACACAGTAACGGACCCTACACAGCTAACCTGTTCCGGAGCAGGTTTCATTCTGGGTTAGAGATCGCATTCCTAAACTGGAACAATCAATTCTCTATATAATTCTAATATTCTAATTTGGTAACCCAAATCTTAATCTGAAACGCAGTTTTATTCAACAGGTCTCTGTTGTAATAAATGATCAAAGCCCTTTACAGAAATTGTTGTATTCAAGTACCTGTTAAAGTTAAGCAGGCTTTGCCAGCGCTGGGACTTAAAGTTCTTGATGTTCTGGGCTTCATCCAAAATGAGGTACCTCCAAGACTTGCGTCTAAAAGCCTGATGATCTTGCAGTACTAGCTTATATGAGGTGATGCACACATGGAAAGCATTGGGTTTGGTCCAGCCCTAACAAAAAATACAAGAAGGGGAAAAAAACAAATCTAAAATCAAGACGACTGAGAAACTAAATGAATACATGAGAGTTCATTTTATTTGTAATTCATATTCTAATTTTTGTAATAATTACTTGTCTCTTGAGTTTGCGCTCCTTCTGGCTGCCATAATAGGTGAGGATTTTGAATCCTGGGCACCAGCGCTTCAACTCCATCTCCCAGTTGAGCATTACACTGGTTGGCACAATGATTAGATGTGGACCCCAGTTACCTATAAAAGCAAGCCTGTCATAAAAAGGCATATATCCACTATATGATCTATATAGATTATAAAGTATGATGTAGACTTTTTACCCTTTACACATGCTAGATGAGCTAACAGAGCGATGGTCTGAATGGTTTTGCCAAGCCCCATTTCATCTGCAAGTATGCCATTGAGTTTCTTCTCATTCATGGTGACCAACCAGTCCAGGCCAATGTGCTGGTACTCACGCAACGTACCATGAAGCAGGAACGGAATTGGTGTTTTGACCTTGTTTTAAAAAGAAATCAAGCAACTGCAGTTAACAATACTGCAACTAAGAAAGTGTTCTTTGGATTCTGAGGATTTGCAGAGCTACCTTTGTTGTTGCCAGTGTATATCCTTTAGGTTGAAGGCTCTCAGCAGTAGCAGCAATATGGCTGATTTCTTTCTTAGGCCGAGGAGATGTTGGTACAGAAGGGCTCTGATCACCCTCTCTCAGCAGAACTTCCATTCCTTCTCCCACATCATCCTCATCCTCACTCTCCTGCACATCCTCATGCTCCTCTTCTTCCTCAGTATCTACAGCTGCTTGGGAATCTGACAATTCAATGGATCACAATAAGAAAAGCTAATGATGTGCTGTCTCCATTTACGTCATACAACAACTAATCTGTGCAAGTGGCTCCCTCATCATACATTTCAGCTCACCTGAGGAGGAGCCACAATCATCAGCACTGTCTTCTCCCTCTGTCTCTTCCTCTGCCTCCTCTTCAGTTCCTTCTGACTCCTCTGAGGAGTCTGCTGATGCTGAGGGCTCCTCAAAATCAGAGGCATATGCTCCTCTGTATTTCTCTAAGAGCTCTTCCATGCTCATCTCCCCTATGAAAAAAACCCCAAAACACACGAGTGACTACTCCTTCATTCGTAATTAAACTCTTTGTTATACTGTTTGAAGGATTCATGGTCTAAAGGATAAAGCATTATCTAAAACGAATGACTGATACGAAGGATTCAAATTATAGTTTGGTCAAACAAACCCATTAAGAACTAAAAAGATATCTCTCAGGTACCACAATTTTGAGTTATTCTGTATCCATTTAAAAAAAAAATAAAAACAACAAAAAAACCCCAACTTAATTTACCCTCTCTAGCAAGGTCATCCAGTTCCTCTGTATGGTCTCCCTCGCCTTCAACAACTTCCTGGGCTGCAATGGTTTCTTCTTCATCTTCCGCTGAAGAGACGCAAGGAGTAACTTAAGCTCCATGTTTCCATTTATATCATTAGGACTCTCAAGCTAAAAGTAAAACGCTACTAACCATCTTCTTCATTGGCACTGAATTCTTTGTCTTCATCTTCAACTGTTAAAGATGAAGCATCTGATTCCTCCTCATCTGATTCAACATCCTATGCAATAAAAAATGTTTTTAAAGTGTGAGAACTGAAAAAAGTGATACCACATTAATTAGAAACGCTACCCAAACAATAACGCTGAAAAAACATATATGACTGCTATGATGGAGTTGATCCTTGAAGATGGCTTTACCTGGGGAAGAGTTAAAGTACTAAGTAGCTGGTCAAGAGGCAGTGTGCTCTCCTCTCTCAGTAACTCAATCTCTCTTTTCTGTGTCTCTGCATCATTCCCCTCTTGTTGCTCCTCAACTTCTATTGTCTCTTCATCATCCTCTTCTTCACAAGGAGGCTCAAAGTCTTTATCTGCAGGACAAAAAAGCCACAATATAATCAAAGCTCAGTGAAAACAAGACTTTAGAGAATCATGTGGTCAAAAACACACCAAACTTAATACAATTTTTTTACAGTAACTTTATTTGAACACAGACAGTAAAACACAAGCCAATCCTCACCATCCTCATCAACAGCATTAGGCTGTGAATGTTTGGAGGCAGCTGCAGTGTCTAAACTCTGTACAGGGGCGCCCTGCAGGGACTGACTTAACAAGTCTGAGTAACGCTCTGTCTGACCCACAATGAAATCCAGCTGAAGATCTAGAGCCTTCTTCCGCTTCTCCTCCAGTCTGGACTGTTGTTTATATTGGACCACCTGTGTACAGCAATGAGCGGGAATCAGATGAAAGAGTGAATTACTGTTCTTCACAGAGATGGCAACTGGGATTTTCTCATTAAAATAAAAAAAACACCTTTTCAACGCTGCTCCAGAAGGCACGGACCTCCTTGGCAATAGAAGAAGCAACTCTTCTCAGTTTGGCCTGCTCCTCGCGCTTTGCTCTCTCTTCCTTCTGCCTCAGCTCCTCATGATGCCGCATCACCATCCGCACTACCTGAAAAAGTGTTGAGATTTTTAAAGGGTCATGACACACTAGATTACATTTTTAGAGAGATTAATAGAGGTGTTTCTTTTGCATAACAATAAAGAGAATGCTTGAATCTCTAAATTGTATTTATAAAAGAAAGCTGCCTATTCTGCCTATATGTTGTTTTCAACCTCTATTGTAGACATCACAAGTTACAATGTGGCTTATAAAAAAAACACAATCATTGATATGTTGGTGTCTCATAATTATTTATGCTTAAGGTTAACAAGCTTTGCTTATATAAAGAGAACATATGCTGATTTCCTATGGCAGACACTTTAAGGCCGGGATACAAGCCAATGCCAATTTGGTCATCTGAGACAAATTTGGGAAATCCTAAAAGATTCCTGAAATCCTAAGCAAAATCTGTGGTCTTTGATCTTTTGGAAGCTCTGGCAGTATCAGAAGATTTCCTACAGTGTGACAACAGCTGCAATGAGTGTCAAACCAAGAACTAATAGGTGTGCCGAATATGACGACGCAATCTGTGCAACAATTTAAACCACTGCAGGGAAATGTCAAAACTGATTTTTTCTTATTAGACTTATTACTGAGGCAATCTGTGTGAGAGATGAGAGCGTCTTTCCACACCCGCAGGTGGCAGTAATCTGCCTTCTCATTTCACAAATGCGCACATACAATGGTGCAAACGAAGCAGTGTTTAGTACCATTATCACAGTACTTTTCACTCACCATGTAGGGATTCACTCGTGCAAACATGTCTAAGGATCTAATAATCCATATAGTTTGCAAATATTTCAGAAATGTAGCAAAATTACAGCAGGCTTCTTTGTGTTCCCTCTTGACTTGAAATCTTTCACTTCTTCAGCTTTTTCAGCCAATAGTGATTCTATATGCTGAATCAGGTCAACCCGATATAACGTTAACCTGACAAGAGGGGATGTGTGGAACACACCAAACAAACTACCTCAGTGTTTCCCCTACCATTATATTAGGGGGACGCCCCACCCTCCCAACAGCTTTTCCCGCCCCCCCTTGAAGTCAAGTTAATTTTATTTTCTATATAGAGCCAGTTCACTCTATATTTTAAACTTATTTTAATAGACAAGCTAAATAGCCGTATGTGACATCTTATTTACATAACGACATGTCACTTATGTCTCTACATGGTCGCACGTTTACAAATTTCTGCTCTCTGAATCGTGCATGGTGGAGTTTTACACAGACACTCTCTGCTGTATGAGAGTGCACGTGCCACAACTGACAGCACCAAAGATGCACTCTCGTATATTATGCATAGCCTATAGCAGCCACAACACAAGTAAATGATGTGTGGGGGCGTGAGCGATCGATGCGCTTATGTCACTGCAGCTAAAATATATACAGATGCGGTGCGACCTCTGTTTATTGGGGCAAGTGATGTTCTCTTTGTTGTAAGTGCAACCATTGTATTTTGTTTTTCCAGTGTTTTGAGCTGCTGTGATGCGAGCGGATCGATCGCCCTATCTAGTGTCCCATCCAACCTTATGACCTCTCCCGGAAGCTCCAAATTTTTACCGGCTCTGAGATCCCCAAAAATTTGTTAAAATACCCAGAATTCAAGGCGACGTGAGTAAATGAGTAAAAAAACAGATCCCGAAAGGCACAGTGATGGTCTAAGCATTACATTTCTTAGGTTAATTGAATTGAGCAGTAAAGATATCGCGATTGCAAATCCCCCCAAAATAACCTGAATCTGAAGATGCTGTTGCATCTTTATTCCCTCTCCCCCCCTCCCCCCCCTCTAGACCACCACACAGATTTTTGCAAAATTTTTCTGACTGGTGTTGAAACTCACAAGGTAAACTCACAACCCCTTAATTACCCCAACATTTCCAAATTCAAATGGCATATTTGAAATAGGACAGCCTTAAATTGAACACTTACCTTTCGGGCAACTCCTCTCTTCCATCTCCTCTCTTGTGCAAAGTCTGCGGAGAGCCACTGCATTTCCTCACAAAGGTAGTCCCAGTGATCTTTAGGCCGTACTGGTTCTGTTATACGAGACAGACGTTTCAGGGACCAAAAACCTTCACGTTTTAGTGCAAGGGTCCGATGCTCTATTTCTGCTTCCTGTTAAAAAAAGAAAAACCAAAGAATTACTTCTTGTAATTGCAAATCAGTGAAGTAAATGCTGTAATGTGTTTTCTCTCACATGCTTTGCCAGTTCTGCCATGTCTGTATGCTTTGGAGTTGATTTTGATGTGGTTGTTTGCTCTGACTGAGAACCATGGGAGGAAGTGGAGGGCATGTTTTTTCCATGAGAGTTGCGTACTGGTGAGGCTCTGCCTGTATGAGAACGCATCCAGTCACTAGCTGAGGGAGATGGAGATGAACATGGAACAGGGGAGGTGGAAGGAGTTGAGGCCACTGTAACCTTGCCTGCAATCCACTGGCAAACCTTGGGGCAGACAAATAAAACAGTGTATCTGGCTGCTTGTCTGCACCTAATTACTCAGACTAGAGAACAAAGGAGTGACAGAGAGCCCAAGAAGAGAAAAAAGTGCTTCATAAAAACAGCCATGTTAAGAAGGACATCTTGGTGAGCAAACATCTTATAACCTCTCTCCTGGTTTCTAAATAATCATGCTACACTGGATAAAAGACTTTCTTACACTCAGCTCTATTTTCTTGTTAAACTAAACATTTTGTCATCATTTACTCACCCTTTACTTATTCCAAACCAGTTTGACTGACTTTTTACTGAAGTTTTTCTGAAGAAAGCTAGAAACCTCTAACTATTGACTTCCATAGTATTTGATTTTCATACTGGAAGCCAATGGTTTCAGCTTTTTGCACAAAATCTTCTTTTGTGTTAAAAAATATAAAAAAAACTTAAAAGATTTGAAATCACATCAAGGTGAATAGATTTAAATATTGTGGGTGAAATATCCCTTTAAGTTACAGTGGGAAGAATTTTATTTTAAGCTGGTAAGTTGAAGCAGTGACAGACCGATATATATTACATGTCAATTATCTGGTCATTTCTGGCATCAGCCAGAAAATATGCCTTGGCTGACTGAACAGCAGTGAATTTAAATTATGTGTAAAATGTGTGTTTACCATATTTTTCTAAATGTGTTTTATTAGACTAAACACCCAAAAAATATCGGGATCAGCCATTGCAAAACACATATCGGTCAATCACTATTTGAAAAAAACAGGATCATCGCATCAGCTTGCAATGATCAGATCTGGAGGATGCCTGACACCTCTTACCTTCAATAACAAGTCTTGTCTGTCTGTCCTGCTCTGCCCACGCTGGAAAACACACATGGCTCAATATACAGCCAAGAAGTGCACTAGTATCAAACTGTGGCTTAGATATTTTTAGAAATAGTGTATATAGTCTCAAAAACATTTGAATAATAAACACACTTTGCTAACTACCTCTGACGCTCACATTGTAACTAAACATGCCCTTCAAACACATCCAAATATAAAAACCACTGTCACATCTCTGATAAATTTGTAACATGAGTTGATAACTTTTTTTTTGTTTTACCTTATTTGCTGTTGGATTGGGCACAGCATTACTGTCCTCATTTTGAACCTCTAAAGAGCTATCAGCCTCTCCGTCACTGCTTTCTTCCACAGAAGCATCCAGCGGCTCCAGGATGGTGTGCTGAGAATCTTGCTTTGTTGACAAAAGTTTGTCCGGTAACTGTTGCTGCTCCAAATCCAGGGTGCCCCCTAAAGATATTAAATCTTGGAGTGGTTTGTCATCTGAAGATACAGGGACAATATCGGACACAGGCCCCCAGACACCTCCAGAAGATGGAGTAAGGTGGCTTTCTGAGTTATTGAGTTGCACTGAAGTTGATAAAGAAGTGTCAGCAGAGGATTCCTTTTGAAGTATTTTGCCAAAACTACTTGATTGACATAACTTTTCTTTCTCAGAGCGGTTCTCTGAAAGTACATTAGAAGTGGAAACAGTCCGGGATTGAGAAAAAGTGTTAGACACAGGGTGGTCAGTAGGTAAAATAACATCCTTTATGTTTGAGGATGCAGCTGTATTACTTTTAGCAAGGCACTCTGAAACTTTGTTTGATTCATCACTGGGAGATCCATCCTGGATAGATGAGTTCTGCTTGGTTGCGATCCTAGCAGACAGGGAAGAAGGTTTCTTAAGGGCAGGTCTGTCACCCTTCTTTAAGATCAGTAGCTTTGGGTCAATCGTGCCCAGTGAAATTAATGACACACCAGGTGTATTTTCCACCACAACAGATTCTTGCTGATCATGCATAGAATCAGGTGTGACATCCAACACCGTAGATGTTAACCCTGTCATTGTTTTTGCAAAAGTGGGACTTGAATCATTATTTTGTTTGACAATTGCAGATACCTCTTTTTGTGCAGAGGGCATGATGGTTAATTGTTCTATAGTTTTGAGTGTAGCTGGGTGAGGTCCTAGATTACTCTGGGCTGGTAAGTCTTGCGTTAATGTTTCCATTGGTTCCTCTTCTTTGTCAGTTAACAGCAGCTTAACATCACTGTGAATGGCAGCTGATGTAAAGCAGGGCACAGTGCATTCATATACAGCAACTGTTGACTGGGATTCAGGGCACTGCACTAGAGACTCTTCGCTAACCTCCATCTCGGCATGCTCAGGTTGTCCGTCTATCTCGCTTACGACTAGCCAGGTATCCTCCATGTCTGGCTCCATTAAAATACCTACATCAATCAAATCTTTCACTTCAACAGCATTGAGAGCCTCTGCATTCAATTCCTGCCTCTCCTCCTCATTCCCAATATCCGGTGTGTCATTCAGGCAAATCTGAATCTGTGAGAGTTTATGGTCTGTTGGAATGGACTCTTGTACTTGTTGGACCAAACAGTCAGAAAGATTTGGCTGATCTGATTCTAACCCCTCTGAAGTCACACAGTTCTCCGCATGAGTGAGCAATATGCTCCCATCCTGTTGGTGATTTGAGGACATGGATATTTCTATTCGATTGGCACTGTCGTTCTGCTTCAAATTCACATTAGAAGAGCCACAACCCATGACCTGTGACCTTTCACTCACAATGGGGACCTGTGCAGTGTCTGTGCATGTGCCATGCCCAGATTTAGCAGCCACGTTACGGTACAGATCTCCCCTTGAACTAATCTCTTTAGACAAATGAACCATATTGGGGCTTATATGTAGGTGCTGAGAGCTTAGCTCTTCCACACACTGTATGTTCTCAAGCAGGGTCGGGATGGCAGGTGTTTTTGGAAGGGTGCTCGTCTTTTGTTTAGCCTTTTGTGTTTGACTGCAGTTCTCCATGGGATAACAGCTGCCCTTATCAGAGTCATTTGGAGTGCTATTTCCTCTGTTGGGAGCAATGTGCTGCCTCCCTTGTTTTGATGAATATCCTGAGCAAATAGAATTTCCACTAATTCCTTGCTTTGTTCCCTCAGCTGACAAGGTTTCACTAACTGCATCTTCTTTGTTTGTTTTAAGCAGATCTTGTGTGACATTTTCCATAGTTTCTTCAGAGTCAATTTTACTAAGCTGCTTTGCTGAATTTGTTGTACTTTGTTTCTGCGGCACAGATGAGGCCATGGTCTGATTTGTCTGACAAAGGGGAGTTGTTTTTGGGTGTTCCGTGCCTTTATCGGTTGTCTTAACTGCACTTTTGACTGATGGGGTGACTTCAGTTTTTGGGGTACTGGGGCTTTCTCCAGATGTGTGCTTTCCAGACACGATCTTGTAGTCCAATTTGATTGTCTCTGAAGGCAAGGGTCCCTTTGCTGTCTCAAAAGGGGCAGAGACACCTCCCACATCTCCATGGTGTTGGCTCCAATCTTGGCAGTGGCCTGTGCTGGATCCTTCCGCCATAGCGGTCTCTCTGTATCCAAGCCTTGTTTTGTTTGTGTTACACCTGTAAAGCAAGCCTTGTTTTTGCGCAATATCCGACCTGCTCTCAAAAAGTCTGTCTGATGGAGTCTGACCCTCCAATGTGTTTGCAAGCTTTTGTGAGTCTTCAGCAGTAGCTGACACCAGTCCTCTTTGGACAGCTGATAGCTTCTCTGAATCGTTGATGCCGCTGTTTTGTTGAACGTGAGCAATGGTCTGTTCTTTACATGCAGTCTTTGAGTCCCCCTTCTGCTGCTGTAATCCAGTGCCAATGTCAACTGCTGACAGTGATAGAGTGGCAGCTGCGACTGGCTGCAGGGCATGCTGGGGTGGCCCGGCCACATTCTGCGCAGCCGCGGAGGTGCCACCCAGCACAGCCTCTGCCGGACAGGTGTGCTGCTGCACCGCCTTTTCCCCAGACTGCCCTGCTTCAGAACCGGCTCTGCTACACACTGAACCTGAAAGTACAGAAGTGAGACACGATTAATGCAAGATAAATGCTTATAAACTTTTTAGGAAGTATTTAAACAGCTGACAGAAATGGCACTTCAATTATAATCTCAAACCTAAAGTAAAATTGCTGGATTATTTAAGAAATTAAAAAGTAATGGATGAAACATTTACAATATTTTAAGAGTGACAGATGTCCCATTTCTGCATAATTACACAGCTGCAGATTTACAGAGAGTCTGTATAAAACTTGAAGGAAATGACAAAAAATATATACCTGTATGTGATGGAGCACCAGTCTCTTCCGTGATTTCCACTTCCAGGATGCTGAGATCAAGTGTACTGCTGCATCTGGGGGTCTAATGATAAACACTGAATGAATTTCATGAATTAGATCCTCTATTTGTAATAACATATATGCAATCCACAAGACATTATTGCATGACGGGGTAAAAGAAGAGTGATGTTCTTATAATGTAAAGTATTGATTGATAAACTGCAACAGGATTATGTAATTTACTCAAATCCTTTCAGCACGACGTGGTTCGTAATTAAAATGCAAGTGCAGCTTAATAATTCAGAGAAAACTGAGGTAAAACAAGTTTTTCTCACTGGCTGAATCTAGTGCTACCGTTTACTATTGGAGAATAGTACATAAGTATATAAAGCTGATATTACTTTCTTCAAATAGCCAGCTTGTACCAAACACATAGTAAATTAAGAAAGGTATTGTGATTTTAAATAGGAACATTAACAGCTCACACATTTTAAACACATTCACTTTCGAATTAAAAAAAGAGAAACTGTTGTATAGCCGGACAAACAGTCTCACGTTCAGTACAATAGTGCGGATGCTTCACGATAAGCTAGCATTTAGCGACAAGTTACCGCCTACTCGGACGTTATTCGCCTAACGTTACAGCTTTTTATACAATTACAAAGAGACGAACAGTGTTAACAATACCGAACACGGATAACAAATGCAGCCGGTAGTTCTGTATGCACGAAGCGGGCGCGCTCACATGGGCCTTTAGCAGGCTAGCAATGCTAATAGCACATATACGTTACAATGGAGCCGACACGGAAACGTTTCATTTATGTTGTTGGTATTTAAATGGCAGGGCGCTTGTGATTTTTTTGTTAATAGTAAGTGAGACATTGTCTGTTATTTCATTATCTGACTCAGACAAACGCATTGAGATAAACACACACACACACACACACACACACACACACACACACACACACACAGTCTCAAGCTCAACGGGCTGAACGGGTAAAGAGCGTGCGTGCACACATCGGCTTCCATGAGAAGTTATGCAATGACTAAGAACAAACTACAATTCATCATAACCCATATCGCAGGGTTTTAAAGGCCTGTCACTAAACATACTTGTGTTACTGGACATTTTCTTATACACCCATTTACAGGAACGACCTCTTGACGTCACTTCGCGGGGTCACGCTAGACAAAAATGCCAGTCAAGTAGCGATGCCCGACTCGTGAACAACTCGTTCTGTCGAGTCGGATCTTCTCAAAACGACAGTTAGCTGAAACGTTAATGAAACTTTCTTATATTTTTTTAACACTACAAAGTAATAGTTTTTTTTACAGTTCAAGCAACAAGCACTTGAAATTGTTGCACTTTTCTTAAATTACGTTAGCACTTATATATATTTATTCAAATGTAGTATTTAATGCATGCTCATTTTATTTGGAATTTAAGTGAATTAACAATTAATTTTAAATTGAGAAAAAAATACAAAACTAGTAAACGGCCGTACGTAGCTTACTTAAACATAGGGTAGTTTATTTTTTGCATTTAACAAGAAACGCCAAATGTCAGGGATAAAGAATCACTAAATTAGTTCCTGAACCGGTTCTTCGTTCAAAAGAATCGAGACGCAGAAATGAGTTTGAATTTCCAGCACAACAGTCATTTATAATGTCATGTTTTTCTTATATACTGGACTACGTGCATGTTTGTGACTTTAATATCAAATTAACGAATGGTTTTAAATCAAAACTCATATTAAAAGTTACATTAAACACACTAGAGGCTGAAGTAACGCATAAAATGCAACTTCGTTGTTGTGGCACCCTCGGTAGCAGACTGCAGTTTCGTTTCCAGCTTCTCAAAAGTGTGCAGCACAAAGGAACCCGGAACCCAATTCGACTAGCTAAGGTTTTATATGTACTGCATTAAAAGTAATTTACACTTTAGTATGAGCAATTGTGAAATGTGCAGTTGATCCAACCAAGTCAGCTCAATAAAGGCCGTACTGTACCCATAGAAATCTAATACTTCAACCACTCGTCTACTTGAAAGTCAACTTGTCCCGCCATGACACAATCCCCCCCGGTGACCCCCCCCATCACTTCCTCCCCAGCTTCCCCCCTCCTCTCAACGCCGCCATCTTAAGTTCCCACCTACCTGAAATTTCCGAGCACTTTTCTTTTACTAAATTCTCGCTGAAGGAGCCGCCATCCGCATCAAATCGTACTCAATCCGTATTGAGATTTTCCCAATCTGTCTCTCGGTACCCAGTGAGGTACTGGCAGGTTCGTAGGATCAAGTTGTAGAACGGTCCGAGTGAGACTGGGTCCGGGATCGCTGAATCTAGCGGTTGCGGGGAGGAGACTTTCGACGCAGCGAAATGGAGGAACGAACGACTGCTGACCAAGTTGCGGAGCGAGCAGACATCTCGCGAGACGTGCTTCAGCGCGCGCTTCTCTCACTGCAGACTATGAGGCAGTCTCTACTGCACACATATCCCTGCATTTATTTAAAAATGCACAATAATGCTGTCTTTCTATACTAATTATACATTTAAAACTAAACATTAGTCACTTCAGAAAACATATTTGCTTTCTCAAATTATTTTCTTAAACATATTTTACGATCTGGGTGCCAATAAAGCTGTCCAAGGTATTGACATAATAAATTATCCTTAATATTAGAATCATCATATAAGATCTTAGTTTAGATATTTAGTAAAGATTTTTTAGATCTTCTGACTACTTGAGACAATTATGTGTAAGCATTAGGCCTATATCCCAAATTAATGACATCTGAGAAGGGACCGTGAAAACAACATTTTTGCCTAAAACAATAAATCAATACACTAACACACATGTAAATAACCATTTGTTTAATAATTAATCTTTGTGGTTTTCTTTTCAATGGGGAGAGGGAACATATTTAAAATGTATAAAACTGTTTTACTCAAGTAATTAATCCAGAATGTCTCATATCTTTGGACAAGAGTCTTTCTAATCCTATTGTTTAGCTGCAAGTATGGGACGTGCACTCCTCAGGTCCAGTTGACAGATGCTTTGTGTCACTGAGTTTGGATGATGGTTGTTGGCAACACCCTTAATTGTGGAAAACAGAAATAACAAACACACACACCCTCTCTCTCCCAAAGTATGAAGATTTTCAATTTTCTGAACTGTAAAGGCTGCCTTTGACATCCTCAGTATATTTGAGCAATATCACTGTAGTGCTTGGCTGGACATTAAACATCACTGACTCATTTCAACAATTGAGTGCATTTGGTGAGAACTGAAACATGACATTATAACATAAACAGTGAATATATTTATTATGGAAGGTAATTAATGTTAACAATAATTATTACAAAAGCAATATCACTATTCTACTATATTCTAGCCCAGCTCTTCGGCAGAGTCAGACTAATGAATGGGAGACAGTTCTTTCCCTTTAAATTTTAAAATATTATCCAACAAGATGTACAGTTCATAATAACTTTTTTTTAAAGAATAAAATAAATTTTAAGAAGTTCATTCTGATGTTCACAGAAGTTGCCTAATGGATGACTTGAATATTTAAAACCGATTGCGGACCATGTGTTTCTTTTAATTCTACATTTCCCAACAGTGCTGATTCAGACAATGAAGTACTTGACTACTTCAGACAGAGTCCAATTTCCCTCTCTCTTCAAAAGCAAAGCTTAGGAGCATAACTCTACAGTAGGATTTCTCTTGAGTTCACCAAGACAAACAGGTTCACAATTTTTGATCCATCACTCAACACAATCTGTCTTCATATTATTAGTAGTAATGAATAGTCTTAGAACATCCACAGGCCTCTTTTAAAGAAAACCCCTACATAAAAACCAGGGCACAGCAAGAGAGTACCTTAATTGCACCAACATAACCACAGTGGATAAATATATCAAACAGCCCTGGGAAGTGTGTTCGCCCCCCAGATTGTTTCAACACTTGTGTATGGTCATTGAAGCTTAACTCTTTTCGAGTATCCTGCAGAACCTTGGAGGAGCTATTTCGTCCACAGTTCTGGAAGCACCTCAAGCTTTACCTAGTACTATCTGGACTCACTGTCTTTATGTGTGGCAAAAAGAGTCAAGTCTCCTGCCCCACCAAGTCTGGGTCCACGGGGTGGGGTAGCAGATCTGTTCACAGATGGAATGAGACGAGGTGGAGCACCAATTGACAATGCCCCAACTAGATTTGGGCTCTTGGTTAGAATGCCATTAGGTACATGTGGGTGCGAATGCAGATGCCCAAGTCTAGAGTAGAGATCGGGGTGATGGGATGCTTGTGAGGCAGCTCCAGCAGGATGGAGATGAGGATGAGATAGTAGCCCTGCATGAAGCTGTTCTAGGTGGGCAGCATGAGATGGGCTAGGAAGATGAGGTGCGGCCAGGTGTGGGTGCATCCCGAAGTACCGTACTCTTTCCTCCCGTAATATCTGAGCGCGTTCTTCTTCAAACGGGTGGGGCATCATCCCAAACTCTGCCCTGCCCACTGAAGCAGAAGCAGCGGACGTAGAGGTAGGTACTGGTGGATGGTGCGGGCTGTTCGCCACAGCTGCTGCTACTACAGCTCTCTCCGCATCAAAGTAGCGCTGTAGTCTAAAGTGTGGATCAGAGCGAAGTGCAAGGTGGGGAAGGTGCAAGTCTCTGCGTTGTTGCTGTTGTTGATGGATGGCCAGATCCCTCCAAGGGTCCCAGGGAAAGCTGGGAGTAGGTTGGGAATGACCTTGCGGAGGACCGTGTGGATGTGGCATGAAGCGATCAGTTGCAGCACCTAATACCAGTCCAGCTGTGCCATAGTCCATAGCCCGTGAACGATCTAAAAGAGACAGAGGATGGTGGGGAGGGTGCGGAGTTGGAGGAGGAAGAGGCACGCCAGGTGTAGGAGTCAAAGAAAGGGTTGAAGAAGGGGTGGATGGGTGGTGTAGGTGCCGACTACTGGGCCTTTCAAAGTTATGTGAAGGTACAGCGGGATGTGTGTAAGAGATGGGCACTGGCTCAGGCTCCTCTTTACGTTCCTCTTTGACCTTGACTTGAGCAACGAGCAACCCAGAGGCAAGGCCAAGTGCAGGTTTGGATACTGGAGTTGTGGTCCGATCAGGTTTCTTGACTGGAAGTGAACTAGAAGAGGAAGAAGAGGCTGGACCGTTGTTCTCTCTTTGAGAAGAGTGGTTGGATTCTGTGCTGAGTGTGTGTGATGGCTGTCGGTGAAACAGATCCAGAGGAGAGGCGGCTAAAGGAACATTAGAAGGTGAGGTTGTGAGGATGGATGATGTTGAAGACCGAGGCCTGTCTGGTGCTGTGGAGGAAGCAGATGCTGGAGGCCTGGATGCAGAATGGTGTCTCTTGTCGGACTCTCTTTCCCGTTCACGTTCTCTGCTTTGGCCATCAGACTGAACCCCACTTCCGCTTAGTGATCCTAAGCCATTCATATGTGAACTGGGGGTGCTGCTGCGGTGCTTGAGGGATGGGACACCAGGTGACATTCGCACTGGCTGGCGTCCATACAAGGAACTGTCTCTGTGTGAAACATTTGAATCAATTAAGTGTCAAGTTATGAGACACAATGTGTTATAACAAATCACAAAAATCCTTTGAAAATTCAAATTGCAGACAAAAAAGTAGTGTAATGTTGTTGTGATGCCATACCTGTCCTTTTCATCCTTTATATGAGTCAGTTCTCTTCTCTCCACTTCCTTTCCTCTATCATCTCTTTTCTCAGGGCCTTTGGCCCAAGATGATCCAGAGGGAAAAGAGGCAGGAGTTACATGCAGACGATTCCACGGATCATGAGGGTTGCCCAGTCCTCCGACTGCACTTGCAGAGGGCTCAGTCTTATGGCCAAAAACACTGGCAGCTACAAGCATATGAATACAATGTCATTAGTCTTTGACTAAGAGAAGTATTTAAAATACTAATTAAATGTGTTTAATAAAATTTAAATGTAAATGTTTTAGCTAGACATACTTAGAAAAGTGGTTCTCAAAAGTGGGGACCTGGGACCTTAAGGGGTTTGTTCACCCAAAAATAAAAAGAATATTCATAATTGCTCACACTCATTCTAAACCCCTGAGACTTTTTAGATTTTAAGAATTCAAATTAAGATATTTTAGGTGAAATCTGAGAGCATCCTCATTATCTATAGACAGCAAGTTACCTGATTTGTTCAAAGTGCAGAAAAAAAAACATCATCAAAACATACCATATGGTTCAGTGGTTGATTTAAAATTATCAAGAAAAAAAAAATCCCAGGTATACAATAGTGCACATACAGCTCATGAACACACAATGAGGATGAGGGAGCCCTCTGACTTAATCTAAAATAGCTTCATTTGTATTCTCAAGACGAACAAAGGTCTTAGGGGTTTGGAATGACATGAGTGTACGTAATTAATAATATAATTTTGAAGTTTGGGTGAACTAACCCTTTAACTGGCATTGTTTGATTGATTGTTTTTGTTCCTAGGTTATAAATTCCAAAAAAAACCAACAAAATTTATCAACAAAAAGTCTCAAGATTTTGTAGGCCAAGCTGTAATATTTAATTTAGTAGAAATTGTGACAAAATATGTTTTTAAAAACTATTATCCAATAAAAATGGAAAACTGCTTTTAGAAAAGTTGTGAACCACAGAGTAGAGACCTGCACTCCTGCACACCCTACACAACCAAGTGCAGCGTTTTGAGGTTGTGTGTGTGCAGGTTGCAGGAGCATAAAATCATATGGGAAACTCACTCAAAATGGACATTTAATTGACAAAACCAAGAAAACTGATCTTTACCTATTACTTAGACACATTGTTAATATTGTTAGTAGTAGAATTTGACTGCATTTTGTCCAGTCGAGCACAATGCGAACATAGCAATTTCTTTAATAATGTTGCACTTGTGTTAATAGTGTTTTTTGTCATCTCAGAAAAACATTACTAGCTTATTATGACTAGCTTCAGACACAGTATTCACATGTACTTTGTACCTGACAAGCCGACTTGCAGCCACTCACACTCTTTCACGACATTTGATTTTTAATTTGATACATACAAAACATTTCACTGAGCTCATACTAGAGCCCTGGAAACATGACGGAGACATGAGAATAAAAATGTTCTTTGATCACTTATCAATCTGTTAAAATAACAGATATTTTTGTGGGAGTGGGCCAAAATCTTGCGGGACCGGGTGGGAGCAGGACTGAAAAATCTGTCCCTTGCAGGTCTCTACCACCAAGTCATGCCGTTGATTAATATATATTTCTAATATCCAAAATAGCATGACAAACCTATTGTGGGGCTGCCTAGGCCTCCAAAGGCACCAGAACCCAGGGCTCCCAGAGAGGAGAAGTGGGGTGAATGAACATATGGGTCTGCAACAAGAAACACGGCTATTAGTAATGATGAAACCAGCCGTCATTGTGCTAATAAACACAGAGGAAATTATGCTCTACAAAGCTAGCAAGTGAAGCAAGCCTTATGAACAGAACTGCACAGAGCAACAGAAGCACCATGGTTTATATTGCTTATTGATGCCCCTTACTTTCTCAGAGACAATATCTTACCCAGATGTGCTGCTGGGGTGAGGAAAGAAGAGTGGGGCGTTGATGGAGGCATGAATGGTGTGGAGGACGGATTGACTCCACCTGAGAAGACATGGGTCAACTCAGACAAAAGCTTAAACACCCATAAATGGACTACCATTGAGTGTTGACATTTAGCCAAGTTTGTGCTTTATATCCTCCTTAAGCCTTTCTTATTTAGAGCACTCGCATAACAGCACAGGAGTGCTGTAAATATCCTTTAGTTAAGAGTTTTGCATTTGAAAACATTTATGTTGGAAACAGCTTAAGAACAATCACAGGCTTCAGACACCTGTGTCTTTCCTAAATAAATCATCAAAATAAGCATGAGGACAATCACTCACCAGTGGCTGCAAAAAGGCCTCCTGGTCTTGTAAGATCATGAGTTGGGCCAAGGGGACCACCAAGTGGTCCTAGACCTCCTAGTCCACCAATACCAGGGCCAGGTAGTCGTAGTCGCAATAGTTCATTACGCAAGTCCAGCTTCTGTGGATCAGCGTGTATAAGCTGAGGAAGATAGTAAAAGAATGCAGGTCAACAAGACGTGTCACAGAATTCTCATCAGTCAGCTGTACATTCATACATTTGTGTGTATTTGTGTAGTAATTTAAAGAAATCTGGCAGCTCGATAAAGTTTCCAATGTACATGATTAAATACTTAATATTTAAATGATGTACAAGAAAAATGTACACATGCTTAGTTAATGAGACCCATTATCTCTAAAAAAAACAACAGTTTGATCGTCATAAGTTTTATGGACAGCAGTTATTATAAAGTTTTAATACTAGGAAATATTTTAACCTGTTCATATCCCCCTTTATTGCTTAAGAACTAAAAGAAAACACAGATCAATACAAAAACCTTGACTTTTTCTTGATGCCTTAGAATCATCCAAGCCACACGGACATGCATAGCACACCATTTTCCAGGTTTCTGTAAAAAGACCATATACAGCAACATAAATTGTTACTCAATCAGAGGGATTAACTAATTTAAACCAAGTGTAAAGCAAAGTAGAGTAAAACTTACATTACTGACTTTTGGTGCTGTTGTAAATGAATCTGATAGCTGTGGACACAGAAGACATTAAACAAAAGCAACATACGTTAATAAAGTTTTGTGATTTTGAAATATGATTCAAATGTTTATGACAGAGCATCTTTACCCTAGCTTTAGGTTGCAGATGGGGCGGTACAACTCCCAAACCTGAAGTCATCTCAGGAGCAGCTCCCTGAAGGGCAACAAGCTGTCAATAACAACAAACTATTGAAACCCACTGGATGGTTTCAAAATAAACCAGGATAAAATGAGTCTGAATAGGTGCTAATCATAGGCTTTAAGACAATTCAAGTAGTCACCCTGACAAGTTAGACTGTCCCAAGATATCTTAAAAGGAGAAGCACTCTAAAGACCTATTTTACGTGCAACATGATTAACTGGAGCCAATGTATGACAATACATTCATGTGTTACAATTAAATGCAACATGAAAAACCAAGGTTTTTTGTTCAATCAGTGTCTCTGGATTATCCCTATCACACTCAGGCCGTACAGTTAAATTTTAAGCTTAAGATCACATGCCTGGAGCAGTTGCACAAAAGGGTGAGACTGGTGATGTTATAGCATAGAAAGTAGTACATATACATATACATATATATATATATAC
>CAIGQW010052810.1:5896505-5911498 GCA_903798125.1 Danio choprae
GAACATGCAAACTCCACACAGAAATGCCAACTGACCCAGCCGAGGCTCAAACCAGCGACCTTCTTGCTGTGAGGCGATTGTGCTACCCACTGTGCCACCGCATTGCCCTTAATTATTATTATATAATTAATTATTATTACAACCTCAAAATCAGTGCTGGTTTTTATGACCTACTTCTGCATCTACTAATTGTTTTATAGCAGGAAACGTAAGGTGATATTTTTATACACAAATTTGTCTAACCCATATACTAACCAAAAGCTATTTTGCGTATATTTTATTTAGCCTATATACCAGAGTTTAATATAAATAATGCAGAGAGTATGGAATGTTACATGTGGATATTCACAGGTCTTGAGGAAAAAACATAATGCTTCTTATAACTCCACAAGGTTACAAGAATGACATTTCTTCCCCTACACATATTTCAACTAGTTCTCTTCACTTTCTTTTTTTGTATTTTTCCTTTCGTCTTCATTGTCCTGAAGCCGAACATGTGTTGCGTGTAATGTTTTCCCAGAGTTAAAGGCATTGCTTGGAGGTTGTGCTTGTACCTTTGGATGATGTGTAGAAGAAAAGGTGTTTAAAAGGCTTGGTTTCCTCAGAGGCACATACACATGCATACACATCACACACCCCTGCAGTAAAACCCGATATGGCTCTCGTGATGGAGCCTGTCTTTGGCAGGTGCAGTTTCTTGGCGCTCCTTGTGGCCTGCAGCGATGGGACTTTTTTCGTTGACCACACTCTGTCCAAGAGAGCTGGAGAACATTACATCGCACATTATCTCAGAACAATAGGTCGTATCCTGAAAGTTTTATTCCCTTACACACATGACAACACACTCTCACACTGACAGGAGTGACTAAAGAAGTCTCTGGAAGAGTTTCTGGTATATCCTGATTTATTATTCTTGTTTCCAGCCATGTTTAAGAACACAATCAGCAATTCATAAATATTTTATGCTAGTGGCTATTTCATATGAATTTATATAATATAAAATCACACAGTTTGCATTTTATAAAATAGCATTTTTTCCTCAAAATTGTGTTTGTAATTCATAAGTTATAAGCTTATTATATAAATAAAAGTTATGTTATATTATTTATTCATTCATTCATTTTCATTTCGGCTTAGTCCCTTTATTATTCTGGGGTCGCCACAGCGGAATGAACCGCAAACTTATCCAGCATATGTTTTACGCAGCGGATGCCCTTCCAGCTGCAACCCATCACTGGGAAACATTCACACACACTCATTCACACACATACACTGCGGCCAATTTAGCTTACCCAATTCACCTGTACCGCATGTCTTTGGACTTGTGGGGGAAACCGGAGCAGCCGGAGCAGCTGACCCAGCCGAGGCTCGAACCAGCGACCTTCTTGCTGTGAGGCAATCGTGCTACCCACTGCGCCACCGTGAGGCCCAAAAGTTATATTAACAATTTATAAATACAAGTCTATATGTATGTATAGATTAATAGATAAAAGACAAATTACAAGATATAAACCCAACCTGCAAAAAACGTGTAACAAAAATTATACATTTTCAATTGATTAAAGTAAATTCATAAATCAGAGAAAAAACTACTAATAGTGCGATTTTAAAAAGTCTGAATTCTCATGTTTGTTTCTTAGAATTTTGAGTTTATATCAGGCAATTCATAAAAAAAAAGAATTGTGAGATTAAAAAAAACATTATATTACTGAACCAGAAAAGGTGTTTCATAATTGATAATAAACAAAATCTAATACATTCATTAATTTTTCCATCGGCTAAGTCCCTTATTTATTAGGGGTTGCCACAGTGATATAAACTGTCAACTATTCTGGCATATGTTTTACACAGCGGATGCCCTTTCAACCGCAACCCAGTACTGGGAAACACCCATACCCTCTTGCATTCACACACACACACTCATACATTACGGCCATTTTAGTTCATCCAATTCACCTATAGCGCATGTCTTTGGACTGTGGTGGAAACCGGAGCACCTGGATGAAAAATCTAATTTTTAAATAAAAATATAATACGAAACACATTTGAAAAAAACAGATGAGTCCTTAACAAGTTGGTTCCAACAAAATAAGTCCTTCGTAGCCTAACGTAAGATATGAGATTATGAGCAAATGGCGAGCCAGTGCTTACCTCAGTCTTTTATGCAGCACATTGCCACACTGTTCTGGCACACTGTTTTAGCCTCTCCTAATTGGCCCTTTAAAAGCAGTGCTGAGGGTTTGTAAGCTGAACTAAGCTCCAGCTTTTGGCTTTTTGTGCTCTGTTGAGTCAGTAATATTGATGTGTGATTTCTCATGCCATTGTCCAAGTAAACAGCAGGTGGAAAGCCTAGAAGAAAATATCAATCCTCAGTTATCAGAGTCCTGGAGGCTCGGCTGTATTGAAAAGCACAAGATCTCAGTGATAAATGTGCAGAGATGCATTATTAAAGTGTCTAGTTGTGAAGTATGAGCCTCTCAGTGACTGTGTTCGGAATGATGTTTGATATATGGATTTTAGCAGTGCTGTAAAAGTATTCGGATGCGACGTGACACGTGCAGCACAGGTACATGTGTGAGGTCAATGAGCTGTATGCAGAACTCAACTGTCAGCTGGTAAAGGCACAGCCAATGCATTAACTTGCTGAAAAACCTTGTAAATGCACTCAGTCGTTTAATACAGGAAAGCTCAGAACTGCTCTCTTTTTTCTTGCTTTTTCTTTTTTACTTTCTCTCTTTCTCCTTCCAGTGGCTGCATAACATGGTATTGATTATAGAGACATATGAGAGGTAGGCATTGCACTGACACCGCTGTTCAGAGCTCTTGCACAAATAATATGTAAAGAATTTAAAAGTTGCTTTCTAAAACAACAGTTGCGGTGATAATGGCGGTTTTGTTGTGCATGCCTCTTTTCCTGTTTAAGACTGAATTGAAAAAACAACACAAAACCACAACAGCAACATCAGTTTCATGTGAAAACTCTGTCAGAGAGAAATTTTGTACTGCCGTTCAGGGAGTTTTGCATAGCTGAACCAGAGGTTTCAGAATATGAAGAATAAGAGGTTTACACAGTTTGGTTTAACCCTGCCAATGTTTGTGTGCAGTTTCTGCCTGTTTATTTTTCTTTTATGTTTATTTTATGGTTTCTCTGTTACCAAGACAGCCCTCTCCAAAGAAAAATGAATACGAGAGGTTTCTCAAGAGATCTTTTAAGCTTGGATGCCAGATATTTCAACATTGTTAACTGAGGATGCAGACATGAACATTTTTGGATTAGCTCCGAGACTAGGCACCAAACTATGCATTGGGAAACAGGATGTAATATAAAACTAGAGGGGGGGGGGGGGGATTCAAGATGAACCCTCTATTTTAGCTTGACATAATCATGCTAAAATTATAGTTTAAAATAGGTTAAGCTTCAAAGTTTGTGTGAACCGGAAGTTGCTGTTTTCTTTTTGTGCATCATTGCATTAAGAAGGGTGTGGTTAAGAATACTGTGGCTGAAACCATCAAACTGACGTTAACAGAGATGGACCACTTCACAAGCAGAAGCAAATGGTCGGGCTTTGATTAAAGATTAAAAAACAAACTTTTTTTTCCAGTGAATTAGCAGATCAATTTCTCACCTAAAGAATAACAATGTACACTAGCAAAACAAACATTGTAAATTTTTGATTTCACACAGAATTTGAGGGAAACTACAGTGGAAATAAAAATAAGGACACTTTTTTTAAATATTTTTTTTTAGTTGTGGTTAAACTGTGCCAGTAGAACAGTGTTTAGCAAAATAACCAAGCTGTGTGTAAAATACAGTGATAAAAGATAGAGAGCAGCAATGATTGTAGAATAAAGAAAGATTGCAAACATTTATGAAGGTTCCAGCAGGAAAAACTTAATAGTAAGTGTACAGTAAAGGCCATTGATTTCCATGACTTAATCACATCTGCAACCACAGGACATAAATAGTCTCTCACGGCAAACTCATCAAAAATTTTCCAGAGATGTTGAACCAGGTTTAGCTCAGGGCTCTGGTCTGGCCATTTCATTATTTCAATGTTTTCAGCTTCGATAAACTGCTTTAGTTGTTTTGCTGTGTCAAAAAGAAAATTGCTGGCTGATTGGTAGTGCAGGGAATGAACCACAATGTCTCTGAAGAAGTTTCTGATAAACATGTGCATTAACTCTACCCTGTAGCTTTAAAAGAGGCTATGACACTCTTTCCTCTACATTTTCTTGACTTTATTGACTAAGTTGACAATTCAGGTCCAAAAAAACTTGCTTTCATCAATAAGTGCACTTTGGACCAGATCTCGGTCCACACAGCATGGTTCACAGAAAAGGTTAGTCTGGCCTTCTTTTTTTTTCTGCTGATGAGCGGTTTGGTCACTGCAGGGCTTTCAGGGCAAGTTCTGATCGTTACCCTTTGCAGCACTGAGCTGGTGAGCAATACCTAGGTTGTCTATGCAAGCCTGTAGATTGATTGTGGAAGGTTAGGCTACAAGCCTTTCAAGAGCCTTTTTTCAAATCTCATGACACATAAAATGAATGCTAATTAGAATTTGGTGATAGTGTGCACATTTTGTCAGTAAATCCGGATCTAGTAAATCTCCAGCATGCATTTACATGGAGCAGCATTTACTACACATAGTACACTGACAAGTAAATCATATTTTAAATCTAAATTAATTTAATAGGACGATAATAAAATCGAAATGACAGTTCTGTGATAATGTGAACTACAGCTACAGAAAATGTGAACTACGGATTCTTAGTGAACTACGACCGTGTGTAGTAGGCCTAAATGCTGCACATAAAAAAATACTACATTTAATAACACGTTTTTACTAAGTAGCACGTTCGCCTCACAGCAAGAAGGTCGCTGGTTCGAGCCTCGGCTGGGTCAGTTGGCGTTTCTGTGTGGAGTTTGCATGTTCTCCCTGTGTTTGCGTGGGTTTCCTCCGGGTGCTCCGGTTTCCCCCACAAGTCCAAAGACATGCGGTATAGGTGAATTGGGTAAGCTAAATTGTCCGTAGTGTATGAGTGTGAATGGGTGTGTATGGATGTTTCCCAGAGATGGGTTGCAGCTGGAAGGGCATCCGCTGCATAAAACATATGCTGGATAAGTTGGCGGTTCATTCCGCTGTGGCGACCCCAGATTAATAAAGGGACTAAGCCGAAATGAAAATGAATGAATGAATGAATGAATCATGTGAGATGATTTCGTAGTTGTGTGATTATTAGTCATGAGGAATCAATGACAGTTTACAACGCAATATTATGGGGATTTCCTCGGTTTCTTCATATTTAGAGTTTATGCACGAGAGCACCCTCTGGCCTTCGGAGGAGATTCATTGATGAGCACATAACCATGCTTCACTAAAACAATGCACATAAAAATGCACATGTATGACTTAAAGCAATTGCTATTTCATTTAGACTATTTAATTTTGAGCCCTAATGCTAATACAATATTTGTTGGTCACTGTCATGTCATTCCAAACATACATGACTTTGTTTTCATCTGAATAACGCACACAAAAAATTGTGCACAACATTGTACCTAAATGAGATATATTAGCCTACATAAGAAAATGGTAGGAAATAGCAGAAAACTAAATTTGGTTGCTGCAACACTAAAGCTCTGGAATGAATTTTAGATTAAAAGTCTTGTCTGTTCTGTGTGGAGTTTGCATGTTCTCCCCGTGTTCGTGTGGATTTCCTCCGGGTGCTCCGGTTTCCCCCACAGTCCAAAGACATGCGGTACAGGTGAACTGAATAAACTAAATTGGCTGTAGTGTATGTGTGTGAATGTACGAATGTATGGGTGTTTCCCAGTACTGGGAAGGGCATCCACTGTGTAAAACATATGCTGGATAAGTTAGCGGTTCATTCCGCTGTGGCGACCCCTGATGAATAAAGGGACTAAGCCGAAGGAAAATGAATGAATAAAGTCTTGTCTGACTAAAAATAAAGAAATGAGAAATGTTTATTTGCATTAACTATCAAAACAAACTTTTATGATAGCTATTATTTCTTCTCTCACTCTCTCTGTAACATGCACACTCTCTCCTCTCTCTGTGCCTGCTTCTCCTCCCTCATCTGTCTGGTTATTATTCCTACCTGTCATCTGCTTCCACAGCCCATACATACACCTTTCCCCTCTCTCCATTTTCCTCTCGCTCTGAGTGAATTTATCACCTCTCCGGTGCCCCCTCTAAACCTGTTAAACGCACTGAAAGGAGGAGCATTTTCTCAGGACCTGACAGGGGAGTCTATGCTGTGCCTGCAGAATGTGACTCATGGAAACAGCAGAGAGAGAGAGAGAGAGAGAGAGAGAGAGAGAGAGGAGAGAGAAAAGAGAGAGAGAGAGAGAAAAAAAAGAGAGAGAGATATGAATGTAATTGATTCTGACCGCTGAGGTGGGATCCAGGTTTCCTGAGGGGGATCATCACAACGGGAGGCCACACTGTAACACTCCATCTGGGGAAGGAGATGTGAGGGAGGAAGGAGGGATGGAATATAGCTGTAGGTGATAATGATAAAATGCTTTTCTTAATTGCAAATTGCGAGAACTCATTAGCCCTGCAAACTGGCGTGAAAGTGAAAACAGAGGAAAGGACAACTGGAGTGATAAACGATAAAGTGGAAATGTTACCATGGTAGACCCAACATAGACCAAAATTGGGTGTAGAAACAATTTGCACGCAAAAATTGCTAGTAAAACTGTAATTTATTTTTCATAGCCATTGCTCACACTTGTAGTATGGCTCTCTTGGTTCTTTCGATCAAGACCAAAATAAGAAAATGACACATTGTTAAAACCAAATCTAAAAATATGGCATATATTTTGCTTTTCAAACAACAACCAAAACAGCCTGAATGTGCTTGTTGCATGTGTGCACATGTGATGGTACTTTTTTTAATAAGCTGAAATCTTTTCAGCACTCTTGCTTATTGGTGCACAGCAAAGGAAATGCTGCACCAACATAAAAAAAAAAAAAATCTATTCTTAAGTGCCAAGCCTTAAAATGACAGGATAAAAAAATATAACGCGAGCAAAGACTGAAGATTATTTTATTTTGTGCTCGGGACCAAAAGAACAGAACTATGCAGTTACTGATAAATCACAAAAGAAAGTGTCAAAAAGTGTCTACAAATTCTTGTAGAGATTGTTGTAATGTCACCTAGGTAAATGTAAAACACACTTCTATCGCTTCTGACATTTTCCCAGCATCCACTGCACTAATATGCATTAGCTAATTAACCTATCAGATAAGGTTAAGAGAATTTCAGAGCATGCCGCAGGTAATTGCCATCAAAGGAGCGGAGGAGCATCATCAAAGGTTATGTGTGCAACAGTGTGTGTGTGTGTGTGTATGGATGCACAATTTCAAGTTCTCCCATACATTTGTATGGTGATGCATACGGAAGAGCAAATGTGTTTTGCATTCACGTCTTAACGTGTGTAGGTGGCCGGCTTTTGAATATTAGTTAATGTAGCACTTACATGCACATAACATCAACATAATATTCATGCATGTCTGCAGGCCTGCGGTATGTCATTAGCCTTATTTGCGCGCACAGAGCAGAAAGCCGTGGGATTGGGTGAATGTAGGTTATCACTCAGGCAGACCTAATTCCCTGGAGCCCCCCTTTAGCTTTCCACTGTCAGGATCCTCCCTCTGGGAAGACACTGGAAGATAGTGGGGGGCGGCACGGGGGGAGAGAAAATGCTCTACATCCTTTCCTAATTACTCCAGACTGCTCTGGTTAGCCTACCTGGGTCTCATTAAAAACAAAGTTTGAGTGCTTCTTCACTCCCCTTTCTGGATTGGTAAATACTGCTCTCATTAGGATGCTAAAGTATGACAACCAAGAGCCAATTATCACTAATCTATTCCAATGAATGATTGAGCAATGATTAGCTGAGAATGAAAACAGAAGTGTGTTTAATCAACAAGGGAATAGCCAACTAAAAATAATGCATTTGCGAACAACTTCAGTAGAAAATTGCTATAGAATAGCATTTACCTTATCACCTATTAGTTTAAAAAGGCCCGTGGTGAAGTCAAGAGTAGGGGCCCCTATATTAGGGTGGAAGCACTATGAAGCATTATGAAGAAATCAGGAAATGTTTTCCATGAGAAGTTAAGTGCCTCCTTTGTCTGTGTGTGTATTGGTGTGTGTGTGTGTGTGTGTCTGTTCCAGGTCAGAGTTGTGTGTGGATAGAGAGATGTCCTGGGCAGATGGCTACTGTCCCTCTGGGCGGTCTACTGGAGACCCAGTGGAACGGACTGATTCTGTACCATCTGGACCACACAGCACACAGGAGAGACCAAGAGGCAATGTCACTGACAAAGGCTTCGTACGTACAGTACAAGTGTCTCCAGGTGTAGTACAAACGTATGGCAAATGGAAGATGTGAGAACATTTACACTTCAGAAATATTTCTACAGGTTTTTTATGTGAACCACATTGCATATCATTAATACTACACATATTAATATAAATGATATAATATTATATAGTTTACTATAATTAGATTTTTTTTTTGACGATTTCTTGGCTGACCTCTGATTCAATGTCATATGTGACATGTCAATGTTTGAAATGCAGCTAGTTTAGGAAAGTATTACATGTATTCCATTAACTTAATAATTTACATAAATATAACGTTCAAATAATACTTTGTAGGTTGATAAATACCTATCTTTATTGTGAAAACATCAATAGTTGCTTCATAAAATGACTCATCCTTCCTTCATTTAACTTATAATAATTAAGTATGAAGTAATCTGAGCATATCCTGAATTTAAAAACGGATGAAGGATGAAGATCATTTATAGAGAATTCATGATAGATTAATCGCAAGTATCCGATGCAAGTAATCTTAACACTTTATCTCAAGAAGACACATGTCTGTGGCATTTTCAGCGTTATATACAATGTTACACAATAACGACAAGCCTTGTAAACAAGCTGTGTAGTAATGCTGCATTCCAGACAACTCATGGGTGGACATTTCAGCAGTGAAATGTCCCACTTTTGACCTCAATGAGTTCCAGTGTTCAATGAGTTCTATTGATAAGGGTAACAATAGTATAATAACAAATAAAAAATGTCTAACACGTTTTACATGAAACCAAAATGATGAAAATCTATTCAAATAGTAATAAACAATGAATTCATTTGAAGATTATTCAGGAGCCATGTGCTACCCACTGGCAGGTAAAAGCTGACTGAAAGGATTGGATTGAGATGCACTGATCAGTGTTTGCATATACGTACATGACAAACCAATGGTGGCATGCAACAAGTTGATGACGGCAGTAAAAAGCAGAAGCCAAATTCTGGATATTTGTAGAGTTTTAGAGGTACTGACCAGGTGCATTTTTTAAATACCAAAAGAGTGACATGGTCACCCTGTTTATATGTTTCACTATAACACTGTCTGCGCTAATCTCACCAAAGCAGAACTAGCCGTCATCTGTGCAGTGATGTCATATTTGATTGGATTTTTTAAAATTTAGAAATAATTTTGTTACAAAAACACATTGATCTGCATCATAAGACATGCATTAACTGTTAACCATTAAATGTAGGAGTTGATTTATGATGCACTTTAGGAAGCTTAAAAAATAGCCACTATTCAACACTATTTTAGAAAAAGCCAGGGTAAAATGTTAAACAACTTCCACTGTGTTCATCTGAAAGAGGAAAGTCATATAGACAAAGGATTACTTGAGGGTGAGTAAATTATGGGGTAATTAAAATTTTGGGGTGAACTATTCCTTTAAAAACAATGGTTTAAATGACATATATTAGTGCATTAAGAACTTTTAACATCCTTTCTAGCAAGCAAAAATATCTTTACAGTATTAAAAGGTTTTTCAGAAATGAAGAAGTTTTCACCACAATGTTCTTTTGGGGAACCAAAAACGGTTGCAAAACCCCAGTTTGGAACCTTTAAGAGTGAACCTTCTTAAAAATAAAAGTTCTTTAATGACGTCAGTTGTTCCAGAGAAACTTTAATATCCTTGTAAACATTCATTCCAAAGGGATTTTTTTAGTGGAATAAGATTATTAAAATGTTCTTCACGCGTGCTAATATGACTATTTTAAGAACATTTGATGAAAGGTTCATTGTTTTTTTTTGTTTCTATAGCATTACTGTGGAAAAGCTTTTATTGAGCTTTTTTGAAAAGTTGATCTTTAAGGGTGAAGTATGTGAATATAAACATTTGGCAGGTTTTCTCTTCAGTTGTGAACTACACAATCTTCTCTTTCTCAGACACACCCATTACTTCGCTCATCCATCTTCAGCGTCATCTCTTTATTTTCCTCCTCTGAACAAACCACGGATCAATAGAGCTTCTCACTCCCATTAGTCTCCATGCAGGTTAATGCTGCATTATAATGTCTACACTCCATATCTCGCCTGATTCTTTTATTTTTTGTTTTAGTTAGGAGAGCTTTTTGTCACTGGCCATCATTCTTTGATCACGATCCATTCATCACAGTTCATGAAGAATTCATTCTCATCATCTTGGTCATCTCTGCAAATGAAACGGAGGGTGTCCGTGTCTGTGTGCGCAAGCGTGCACATTTCTTCACTTCTCTTTTATTTTCCTCCTCCTACTTCCTTTCTCTCTCGCTGCTACCTTGCCTCTCTCTCTTTTCTCCAGCCCTACATCCTTCATTTACTTTAAAACAGACACTCTCCTCCTTCTAAAGCTCCATCCTCTAATCCTGTTAGAAGGATGGGCTTTGATCTCCAGTGAGTGATCATGTTTCTGGTGTGAAGAGAGAGAGAGTAGAAGTGAGAAATAGTGCCACACAGATTAAAGAGGAATATGCATCGGTTTTGACGTTCCTTCACTACCTGCATCAGAAGTGTCTGCGCTATTGGGACAGAGAAGTTATGATCATTTAATGTAGGCTATAAATCAGATGCTGAGCCGCACTGAGGAATACGGTCTAAAATGTGATACAATAATCTTAATTTGCCATCCGCAAGTGATATGCAATGCATTTGTGACCGAAATGATCACATTGGGATTGGAAACACAATGCTTTTAGTTGCTTGAAATGTGTCTATTAATATTGCAATATAATGATGACGTATGACGAAAATCAAATGATGCAAGACATTCAGGCAGACATTATAAAAGCATTAGCACTCCTTCCGTGAATATAGGTTGTAGCGCGTAATACACAACCTAATATGAATCCATCATGTGTCCAGCTGAAATTGATTTAATTCTTGCCTTACACTGCTCACTGTTCTGTGCAACCTACAAATCAAGTCTTGCGGTAAATGTCTTTGTATGGAAAAGGTAAGCCTTAAGATGCCGCGGCTTACGTGTTTGTTTGTGTTCATTAGAGGGATGATGGGAGAAATCTAAATCAGACAGGCAGGAGGCTGTTGCATACAATACACCACATGCAGTTACATATTTCTTTTTTTCTTCTTTTATTTAGGCACCAATAATCATAACGCTGGGACGATGCTTTCTGTCGTACAAATATTATTCACGGCTTAGTTTCGCTAAAGCCACAAACAGATACACACTATCACAGTGGCAGAAGAATATTCAGAACTGGAAAAGGCTACCAGACACTTGTGAACCACAAAGAATGTGTTGAATGAAGCCCAAAGTATACTTAATTTTTATGTGTACGCTATGGTATGTGGCCAGCGTGCTAGACTTTCAGATTTTACTACATGTGTGATAGTATTCTTGTAGCTCGAACATGTGCTTTGAATTAGAGATGCAGCGATGCGAGACATTTTTGCCAATATTGATAACCCTTCATATTTAGAAGCCAACAACCAATGTATAGACTAGTAAATATATACCTTGATTTGCATGTTTCAAGGCTATAGGACTGCTAATATCATGCAGATATGACTGTCTACAATTAAATCATGCATTCCATTCTGATTTCTTGAGGAACTGTAACTATTTTGGCTATTTTGAAGGAATTTATTCAATTTAGTTTGTATGATATATATATATATATATTTTTTTTTTTTTAAAGATTTATTTTTGGCATTTTTGCCTTTATTTGACAGGACAGTGGGTTGAAAGGAAGTGAAGTGTCAGAAAAAGGGAGGTAGGATCGGGAAAGGTCCACGAGCCGGGATTCAAACACAGGACGCCCGGAGTGCTTCTGCACCATATGTCAGCACACTAACCAACTGGGCTATTGAGCTGATGATATACATTTTTTAAAAGGAGGTTTTCCCCCAAACCCCACCACTAAACCCAAACATCATTGGGGGATGAGCAAATTGTACTAAAATGTGCAAATTGCCATGTGATTGTGTTGTGCATTTCTACTTTGAATTACTTTGCAATACTTCAATTGTCCACAAAGGTGTTGTCATTTTTTCTGGATGAATACATTTTAACTACTGAAGGATGTTTAAGGAGATTTTAAAAGAGTTAAGAAACAATTTTAGCAATCATAACGACAAAAGTATTAAGCATACTTTGAAAAGCTGTGGATTCAACAATTTTTTCAAGCATTTCCAAGTGTACACAAACTAAGTATACTTTGGGCCTAAGGCCTAACGTCTGAAATATTAAACCAATTCAATTTGTTTGGCTATGTTTAAACAATCAATCACTTTAAACATAATAAGAGCACATATTAAACAAAACATTTCTTTTCATTCTCATTTTAAGGTTAAATCAGCCTTAAGCCAAGAGCAATCCACCAAAGACAAGTTTCACAATGAACACATTTAAGGGTCAATTTCAACAAGACAAGCAGTCAGTTTGATGACAGCGAAGATCAACATTATTGACTTTGGGTTATCTAAAATATGAATTCAACTGTGAAAGGCAACATTAAACGGTGCTTTGGGATTTGCAGCTTGCTTTGTGCCAAGAATGTAATGTTAGTGAACTTTATCAGTTCATTTTACACAGCACCCGTTCAAGGAGATGACAGAACAATGTTTACAGAACGTACACCACTGAAAGGTTTGAACACCCTAACACATTTTTTTAATCATCACTAACCCCATATTTCTTTTTTAAACAGAAATCAATTCTGATATAGCAGAAATAGAATAATGTAGTGAGCTATACATTCAAGTTGTCCTAAACTTACTTAATAAACTGTTTTAAAACAGCCCTATTCTACAATATGTTATTTTCTGGAAAAATTTGCCGACAGCCCAAAACCTGCAGACTAGAAATGACTTTCAGCTTCTTCAGACTCCAAATTGGGGTAAAAATAATATTATTATATACTGTATTTCAGCCTATTGTCATCCTTTGAGCTCAGGGAATACTCTTCTCAAACTTCAGATGGTTAATAACACGCTGACATACCAAGACAATTGTCACCAGCATTTGGAATGGCCAATAGCCAACTTTGGTCTGTCACAAAATGTAACGCAGATTATTATTTTGTGTTTTTTCACACCAATGACACTAGTTGGACCCTATCAGGAAGGTTTTTACAGGGGTAGTTCACTCAAAACTGAAAAGTCTGTCATCATTTACTCACCCTTTACTTGTTCCAAACTTTGACGAGTTTCTTTTTTTCTGTTAAACAATAAAGAAGAGATTTTGAAGAAAGCTGGAAACCTGTAACCTTTGACTTCCATAGTATTTTTTCCTACTATGGAAGTCAATGGTTACAGGTTTTTCAGCTTTCTTCAAAATATCTCCTTTTGATTTGGAACTACTTGTGGGAGAGTAATTAGTGAGTAAACTAAAATTTTGGGGTGAACTATCCCTTTAAGCATGCTGAATTGAGATTCATCACTGTTGTGTGTGAGAGAAAGACAGAGAGGAAAAACTCTGATTGGATGTACAATTTAGCGAATCAGCCACTGCATAAAAAGCAAAGGTGATAAAAGTCAGAGTGCTGTTCTAATCCTATAATCATCTTACCTATATCAATATGCAAATATATTTCTGGGGTGACACGGTGGCTCAGTGGTTAGCACTGTCACCTCACAGCAAGAAGGTCGCTGATTCGAGTCCCGGCTGGGCCAGTTGGCATTTCTGTGTGGAATTTGCAGGAAAGCCCACGCCAGTCCAAACACATGCGCTTTAGGTGAATTGAATAAACTCAAATTGGCCATAGTGTATGTGTGTGAATGAGTGTGTATGGATGTTTCCCAGGACAGGGTTGCAGCTGGAATGGCATCTGCTGTGTAAAACATATGCTGGATGAGTTGGCGGTTCATTCCGCTGTGGCGACCCCTGATAAATAAAGGGACTAAGCTGAAGGAAAATGATTGAATGATACAGACAGCTGTTTTGTATAATTCAGACAAGTGACTGCTAGTTGGCTGTAGTCTTTGCATGTGCTCACGTAACAACACAATTAGCTTTCATCACGACTAATTCTCTAGCAATGGTGTGTCAGGGCTCTTGAAGGACATCCCATGTTTGCTGGGCACTGTCGACTGTTTAATAATAATAATAATTCCTTACATTTATATAGTGCTTTTCTAGACACTCAAAGCACTTTACACATTGAGGGGAATCTCCTCATCCACCACCAGTGTGCAGCATCCACCTGGATGACGTGACGGCAGCCATATTGCGCCAGACCGCACACCACACACCAGCTGATTGGTGGAGAGGAGACAGAGTGATGAAGCCAATTATGATATAGGGATGGTTAGGAGGCCATGATGGACAGAGGCCAGTGGGCAAATTTGTCCAGGAGCTAGCTGCGAGGTTTAGACCTAACATTCATTTCTTTGAATTTGAATAAAAAGTTGTGTTTTGTAAAGAAATTCACATGGAGTGGTCTTTTATATATGGTGAATAAATGTTTCCTTTAAAATGTTTTGCACTGGCCTTTAGACAAATTCTGTCAAGTGTGCTCAAGCCTTCGATAGTGTAGTCGAAGCTGCAGGTGGGTTTAAAACAATTAAGACATTGTAACAGTTAAATATATCTCATTATTAATTTTTAAATATATATTCTCAATATACAGCTGCATATAGTATTATATAT
>CAIGQW010052810.1:5922535-5942895 GCA_903798125.1 Danio choprae
TGTGTGTGTGTGTGTGTGTGTGTGTGTGTGTGTGTGTGTGTGTGCTTTTTGTATGTTTGTATACATACAGTATAACCACATCCAATCGAACGCATTTTCAACTACTTCTGATAATTACTACTTTGGTCAAATTTATTCAAACTTAATAGTTCTAGTTATCATTTGTGGTGTGAAGATAACAAAAACACTAAAATGATAACTAGAACAAAAGAGAGGAAAACTATGCAAGGAAGGCCAACTTTACAGGAAGATAAAGAAAGAAGATGTGATTCTGCATCAAGTTTTTCCATCGTGATGGAGGGTGTGCTTAAAGATCTCTGTCTTCAGCTCTGTGTATAATATCAGAACAGAGAGGCCAGGGAAAAGGAGCCTGTTATAATATGCACATTTTTAATGCTAGAGAATATGAAACTGAGCATCAAAGCTTATGCAGATACTCCTGCCTCAGTACTTGTTCAGGTCTGGAGACCCTAGGGAGCGAACTCAGGTAGCTTTAAAGAAGTAATAAGAGGAGCAGCGATTATCCAGATAGGGGTAGAACCTAGACGAAAGTCTGTCTGCACATAAACAGTGTTTGAGTGTTTGGTGATCAACACTACTTTTAAATCTATGGATGTGTGTTCTCACTCTCTGCTCTTGAGGATAAAGAAATGGATCATCTAAAAACATTAAACTGGCCACCACTCACTTGTGTCATTTCAAACCTGTATGACTTTCTTTTGTGGAACATGAAACATGTTTGGAAGGGTGTTAGCATTACTGTTTTCCAAATATAAGATAAAGAGTCGTCAAAGTACTAGTAAAGAGTCATAAAAAAAGAGTCCATATGACTCATATGATAGGTTTGTGTGAGCAACAGATGAAGGATATTATAGATTTTCTTTTTAAATTAGTTTTTGTTTTGATTCCATTTTGAAATTTGATGCAGTTTACATTTTGTGAACACATTTCTATTTAGTTTTTATAAATTTAGTTTATGTTTTAGCTTTAGTAATTCAGATTTAACAGAACGCATCCAGTATTGACCAAAGCAAAGTTTAGAGTTTGTGCAAACCTCTTAATGATGCAAATAAAATAAATAGTAATAGTTTGAACAGACACTGAAATGAACAAATAAAAGTCAAAATTATGAGGAATTCAGACAAAATTCTTCATATTAAAAATCATATACAGTTGAAGTCAAAATTATTAGCCGCCCAGTGATTTTTTTTACCTTTTCAAATATTTCCCAAATGATGTTTAACAGGACGTCACAGTGGCGCAGTGGGTAGCACGATCGCCTCACAGCAAGAAGGTCGCTGGTTCGAGCCTCGGCTGGGTCAGTTGGCGTTTCTGTGTGGAGTTTGCATGTTCTCCCCGTGTTCGCGTAGGTTTCATCCGGGTGCTCCGGTTTCCCCCACAAGTCCAAAAACATGTGCTATAGATAAATTGGGAAGGCTAAATTGTCCGTAGTGTATGTGTGTGAATGAGTGTGCATGGATGTATCCCAGTGATGGGCTGCAGCTGGAAGGGCACCCGCTGCGTAGAACATATGCTGTATAAGTTGGCGGTTCATTCCGCTGTGGCAACCCCAGATTAATAAAGGGACTAAGCCGAACAGAAAAAGGATTAATGAAGTTTAATAGAGCAAGGAATTTTTCACAGTATTTCCAATAATATTTTTGTCTTCAGAAGAAAATCTTATTTGTTTTATATTGGCTAGAATAAAAGTATTTTTTATTTTTTAATAAAACATTTGAAGGTCAAAATTATTACCCTCCTTAAGCATCATTATAAAATAATTTGCCTAATTACCCTAACTTGCCTAATTAACCTAGTTAAGCCTTTGCACTTTAAGCAGAATACTAGTCCCTTGAAAAAACAAATATAGTTAAATATTATGTACTGTCATCATGGCGAAGATAAAAGTAATTAGAAATTAGTTATTAAAACTATTAAGCTTATTTAAGCTTTTGAAAAATAGAAAAATCTTCTTTTTGTTAAACAGATATCAGGGGAAAAATATGGGGGACTAATAATTCTAACTTGAACTGTACAGTCGTGGCCAAAAGTTTTGAGAATGACACAAATATTAGTTTTCACAAAGTTTGCTGCTAAACTGCTTTTAGATCTTTGTTTCAGTTGTTTCTGTGATGTACTGAAATATAATTACAAGCACTTTATACGTTTCAAATGCTTTTATCCACAATTACATGACATTTATGCAAAGAGTCAGTATTTGCAGTGTTGGCCCTTCTTTTTCAGGACCTCTGCAATTCGACTGGGCATGCTCTCAATCAACTTCTGGGCCAAATCCTGACTGATAGCAACCCATTCTTTCATAATCCCTTCTTGGCGTTTGTCAGAATTAGTGGGTTTTTGTTTATCCACCTGTCTCTTGAGGATCGACCACAAATTTTTAAAACAGATTTTATGTTTATATAGAAAATATGGGTTTGTATATCATCATGCACTTCATTGATGTGTTTGTCTGTAAAAGTGCCATCTACAGATACCTTTATAATAGCCACAGGTCAGATTTTCTACCACAGAATCACTGAAAAGATATTATTTATGCTAATTGTTATTTTAGTTCAGTTCGACATTTGTACGTTTCATTTAGTTACAAATTTTCAAAATTTCAAAATTATTTCACTTAATGAAAATTATTTTTGACCAATAGTTTTAGTCTTAGTTTTACTAAAATAGCCTTGCAACAGACTAAAATGTACAAGTGGAATACAGCACGCTAGCCATATGAGGTACTTCTACGGAGCTTTCTGCAATCTTTGGTGATTAACAACATTCAGTTACCTCATAAAAGAGCAACTTCAGCAATCAGGTGAGTAAATTACGACAGAACTTTCATTTGTTGGTGAACTACGCCTTTAAGCTTCGGCACGCGGTTTCCCTCTGAAATCTCACAGGAATCACGCATATTGTGTTCAACAAAGGCCCCAGTTGTAAATCTAGACTTCAGAGCGCATGTCATGTGATGGAGGAGCTGTCTCTCATTTCTCTGCCATAGAGAGGGTCTCTCTGATATAGCAGCTGTTTCTCTGATGAGTTGGAGAATCTGGGAAACATTGTCTGGCGAGATCAAAGTGAAGCAGGGCTGTAATTATCACGGTAACCAACAGTAAAGCTGTTAAATTAAGCAGGCTCAACCTTCAGTCTGTTAATGAGAAATTTCTCTCCTTCGCTCATTAGAGGGGGTATTTATGAGGCGAGTCAAAACCGCACATTGGGGTCTGGAGAGCTATTTATTGATTGAGGGCATTTATCATAGCTAAACATTCCCTAAATAAAGAGTTACGCAGTTACAACAGAACTAATCAGGTCAGCGCTGAAGTCAGATTAACTAAAAACAAAAGTAGGAAAGTTCAAAATCCTTTAACACAGCAACTTCAGAGAAACGTCCCGAGGTCCAATGTGTCTGAGAAAACGGCATAACTACGTAAATACAAGGTTTTATAGTGAAATCTGTTTGACAGCTGTCACAGTTACTGATGTGCAGCTTTTAAACATTTGCAAAAGCGTTGAAGAAAGTGTGAGTGGTGAAAATGTATTAAATATCATGTGCATTCTAAAGGAATATGCAGCAATATTTTGTTTTGAAAAGTTGACTGAAACAGCTGTCTATTTTATAACGAGGTCGATGGTAGCTGAGGGAGTTCTCAGATCTCCTGAGACGCTCCAAAGGGGATTTTGTCAAGGCCTTGGTCTCTCGTTGACTGTAAACACGGGAAACGTACAGCTGGATCCAGCACATAGTATTGCAGATTATGTACTGTACACTGTATATCACTGCAGAAGTTTCAGAGTTTTAACTGTTGGTTTCTGCCCAGCCCCAATACAACTGTGATTGGACAGCTGGCTCTAAAGTGACAGTGATGAGCGTTGTGTTTTATCCAACATTCTTCAGCTTCTGGGCCAAAAAATAAATAAATGGCCAGTGTCTTTTTAAAACATAGCATTTCAACTGCAATATAAAGTGTGGTGTTACAAAATCAACACTAAACTAAAATTGTAATTAGTTTTTTCCTTGATTGTGACAGTATGGAGAAGATTTGAGGACCAATTCTCACATTTAACTAGCTTTCATATTGGCTGTTTATTAAAATTTATAAAGCTTATATTAATGCCTTATTCTGCAAGACCTTATTTTCACATCCCTTAGTTCTATCTAGGGTTGCATGATATTGGAAAAATCTGACATTGCACCATTTTGTTTGCTACGATATATATTGCGATATGAAAATAATTGCACCAAATGTTTTGATAGCTCAATTTAGAAAGATTTCATTAATTTAGATTGACTGGGATGATCGAGTCTTTCTATGCAGTGAATCTGAATAAAATATAATAAATTACAAGCATATATAAATATGACAGAGCAAAAATAAAGGTAAATAATCAGTGCTTTATGGTTTTCTGGGGAGTCTAACAGTATTCAAATAAATTGAACAATCAAACGTAAAATAACATGGTCATCATTGTATAAAATTTTGTATATGATAATATTAATATAGTCTTTAATAATATCTTTATCTTTTAATCTTAATAAATAATCTAATCCTGCGATGTGACTATTGCGAATACACACATTGCGATATCGAAGCTCAAGCAATATAGTTTAGCCCTGGTTCTATCCACGACCTAAACTTTACTTTTATTAAACAGCAAATTAGCAGTTTATTGGTGGCAGAAATCATAGTTATTAGTGAATATGTGCTGCCCTTACTACTACTAAAACTTTTAGCTCAAACAAACTACTAATTTGCTGCTTGCTAATAGTTAGTAAGGTAGCAGTTGGTTTTAAGCACTAGATAGAATTAAGGATGTAGAATAAGATCATACTAATAAACAGCCAATAACTTAATAATAGGCAGGTAATGAGCCAGTAGTTAACAGGGGGAATTGGTACTTAAACTAAAGTGTTACCCAGTGTTTGCATTTTTTGATTAACGATTAGTCATAAACCCAGTACATCCCCCCTAAAAACATGACTAGACCTTAATGCAAAACAGCCCACTAAGATTTTGGTGCTTTAGAGTTTGTCCCTTTAAGTGAGTGAAAAACTCAGTGATGTGCGAAGAATGAGACTGTATGCAAAGTAATGACTAGAAGAGCTGCCTATTGAGAGTTTATAAGGACTGCTAATGAAACACTATGACTTATCAATAACTGCTTAGCATTATTGCAATAGGCTGCAGTGCGGTACTGCGATAATAGCAGCAGTCCTAGCAACTCTGACCTCAAGCATATCAGCTTAAATAAAGATCAAACGTGTCACTGTGCCATGAGAGAATAAGATGCTCTAGGAAACAAGGTCAAGTGATTGCTTTATACAATGGGATATAAAACCACAACCACTGCAATCGGTTCGCTTTGATGGAGTGTACGTGTACATTTCTTTATTTAGCAGAAGCTTTTATCCAATTTGACAAATAAGAAGAACAATAGATGCAATTGAACTAATGAAAGAACAACAATTTGTATAGGATGTGACAAGTCACAGTACATCAAACAATGGACCCTTTTCACAACACTGTTATGATGCGTTTATCATCAGCATCTTAAATCCTTGAACGTTTTTAATATTTAGATTTTTTTTAAACGTATGAACATTTATATGCATTTATGCATGTATTATACCATCTTTGCATCAAATTACAAAAAACGAATTATCGCTTATGCAAGGTGTTTCTAATGCAGTGTCTATGGGTGGGACAGTAAATTTGGCGTTGTTCTCTCCTCTGGCTGCCATTACATCCTTTATCTTTCAACAAGAATTACAGTCCAAAATGTGACTTCTGTAATAAATACCCAAAGAATCTCCAGCGTCTCTGTCCCAAGATGGCCCACAACCCTCTTCTTCCTCCTCTTCTCCTTCCACAGCCCTCTGCTCACCTGAAACAACCACAGAACAAACACTTTTAAAGCACATTTACACTTTAGACACTTCATGCGTTTTGATCGATCCGGTTGCTGTTCAATAGAGTTTTTACAATCCATTTACACTCTGCCACATAAATATGTCTCCACAATCAAATATAAAGCTGATCTCGGACTCCCATGCTACATGCAAACATAGTTCACTTCTGTGATGATGCTAATGCTAGGCAGCAAAAATTTCAGCAGCTATGCTCCTCATTCAAAAATCGGTGTCTTCTATATCTCATTATATTATTGTAGTTTCTGTCAGGAGTGATTTTTACATGTCGTCTGAACAACCTGATGCCTTGCACTTGGTCTTCCTATGATCTTGTAAGTACACTCAAAACTCCCTTTAACCCAGTAATGGGCAACTGCAGTCCTGGAGGACCACTATTCTTCAAAGTTTAGTCCCTAATCTAACACTACAGCCTGTAATGTTCTAGAAATCCTGAAAATATACAGTCATGGCCATAAGTTTTGTGCTACCCACTGCGCCAATTATATAATTATATATATATAATAAATATTGGAAACTGAAAAAGTTTTTAAAAAGTTTTTAAGTTTTTATAATAGCAATTTGCATATACTCCAGAATGTTATGAAGAGTGATCAGATGATCTGCATAGTCCTTCTTTGCCATGAAAATTAGCTTAATCCTGAAAAAAGCTTTCCACTGCATTTCATTGCTGTTATTAAAGGACCTGCTGAGATTTCAGTAATCGTCTTGTTAACTCAGGTGAGAATGTTGACAAGCACAAGGCTGGAGATCATTATGTCAGGCTGATTGGGTTAGAATGGCAGACTTGACGTGTTAAAAGGAAGGTGATGCTTGAAATCATTGTTCTTCCATTGTTAACCATGGTGACCTGCAAAGAAACGCATGCAGACATAATTGCGTTGCATAAAAAAGGCTTCACAGGCAAAGATATTGTGGCTACTAAGATTGCACCTAAATCAACAATTTATATGATCATCAAGAACTTCAAGGAAAGAGGTTCAATTCTTGTTAAGAAGGCTTTAGGGCACCCAAGAAAGTCCAGCAAGCGCCAGGATCATCAATTTTGGGTCCATGGCCTGGAAACTCCCCAGATTGTAATCCCATTGAGAACTTGTGGTCAATCCTCAAGAGGCGGGTGGACAAACAATAACCCACTAATTCTGACAAACTCCAAGAAGTGATTATAAAAAAATGGGTTGCTATCAGTCAGGATTTGGCCCAGAAGTTGATTGAGAGCATGCCCAGTCGAATTGTAGGGGTCCTGAAAAAAGGGCCAACACTGCAAATACTGACTCTTTGCATAAATGTCATGTAATTGTCGATAAAAGCCTTTGAAACATATGAGGTTCTTGTAATTATATTTCAGTACATCACAGAAACAACTGAAACAAAGATCTAAAAGCAGTTTAGCAGCAAACTTTGTGAAAACTAATATTTGTGTCATTCTCAAAACTTTTGGCGACGACTGTAGGTTATATTTTTACAGGTATGTTTTATTAGGGTTCGATCTAAACTCAAAGATAGTGGGCCTCCAGAACTGGAGTTGCCCATACCAGCTTTAAACACATAATGAACATTTACACAACAGAACTGGAGTTGCCCATACCAGCTTTAAACACATAATGAACATTTACACAACAGCAGAATACAGTTGTCAGTCCTATATTTGAGTCCTTAATACAATTTCATTCACATGTTTTGGGTAATTTATAGGAGGGAGAACTTTATTTATACATATTTTCAGAACTCACAACCACATTTTCCGATTACAGAAATGACAGAAATTACCAAACAAGCTGTCGATGCTCCACAATTCGCATACACATCTAGCAGGTTTTGATGGGTGTGGTTTCAGTTTTAGATCCAGCTGCTGTCCTCCACTTGAGCTTCTCCAATCACTTTTGTGGTAAATTCAGAACTTGAGTCTTCTGTTCTTTACACTATTGTTTTAGGTGATAGTCAGAAAATGTTCAATATTCAAGCCTCTATTGTGAAGCTGCTATCTAAATAGGACTTTTGACACTTAGCAATATACAAATGTTTTTTTATTTTTTATTTTTTTTATCCCAAATGCTGACTGTGTATGTATGTAACTAATTTTTCCACAAGGGAAAATAAAAATAAAAACAATAGTTTATAATACATTGGTTGATGGATTTAAAATATATATATTTTTAAATAAAACAGCAGTCAGAGGCAAGTTCGGGCCTTAACGGGTGAATTCATTGAATCCTTGATTGCACCAATTCATTCAAAATGACTGATTCATTTGGAAACTAAGCAAGTGACTTCCTTTATAAATGGATTGTTAAATAATTGATTCAATGGATTCATTCAAAACATATTCAATCAGTGACAAAGTACTGTAGTGTTACAAGAGTGATACCCTAGAACACAAATGTGTTTTGAATATTTGTGCCAAAAACATAACCCACTTAAAATGAATTGCTGTGTAATATATAAACATTTGTGATCACACTCATGCACTAATATCCAGAGAAATGGCAGTAAAATTGAACCAATTGCAAAAAATTACAATTGTTACAAATATAAAAAGTAAAAACTCTTTCATAACTTGAATCGTAGGGTTATTCTAACTGCATTGTCATGGGCTTCATCACAGTCATAACTTTTAGACTACCATGATAAAAACATGTTTCCGTTTAATTTCCTTGAACTATACATCAACTCACCACAGCTACATCTTCATCTTCTCAGCATCTACTCAGACACCAGAAATAAAAAGTTCCAACACCTCATTCATTTCAAAACCACATTTGCTAATGCTAGTGCACAGACATGCGCTTGCACATCATGGTTCGCAATGCAGATGCTGAAATGTCCATCAACACACAGGAAACAAGCCTGCACTGTAAACATGCTTCCTCTTTGAATCTTCAGCTGTAAATTATGGATGTTCTGGGTGTAACAGTGTGATAGACGAGGACCCTGGAGTCCCATCAGGGTAAAACACAAAGCTTACAACCCTCACCTTGGATGTGTGCGTGCGTGTGTGCGTGTGTGTGTGTGCGCACAGGTCAAATGAAGTCAGCATCACACAAGGACACAAGCAGATGCTGAAGCACTCAGTCAATAACGTTTAGCCCCCAGACACAGTTGACCTCACCCGGAGGTCCGTATGAAATCGCACTTTACCGTCTGTATGATTATAATCTGCTCTACAGTCAAGGGAGAAATGATCTCTTTATAAGATGTATTACTGAGGTTTGCTTATTGATTATTCATAATGCTTCACAAAGTGGCTCTCTATGTCTCTGAATAATGGATAAGAGACTCAAATACACGGTATTAAAATAAAATGAATCAACTTCGGGGCTTTTATTTGGAAAGTTTTAAAAGTGGGACATGCTGTGTTTTTGTAGCGATTAGTATAATGAGCATAATGAGAGTATGATGTTGGTGTCATGGTGCAAATTCATTAATCATGTTTAAGTTGCCTTGCATTGATCGTTCATCTAAGTGATAATAAGAGCATTTAAAAAGAGCTTAAACTGAACTTCATGTGCCAAATGAGATGAGGCCAAATATCTACCGTGCAGTGTTGGCAGCTGCTATAAATAAAAAAATAAAAACAAGAACTCTGCAAAGGGGTTCCACATACAGCTCATGAACTGTACTTCTGTAATAAGTTGTGGGGAAAATGCAGCAAATTTGTATTTTCTGAAAACGTCCCCCATGCTTGTCATGAACAGAGGCTACTTGATTTTCTCTTCTGTTTCACTGTCCATCAGGTAATGAGGTAAAGTCCATTCAATCCTAGCCAAAATATAGTAGGTCTCCAGCACCGAAGTGTCCCTGTGAAACAAGCTAGTGTGATTCTCCTCATTCATTCATTTTCTTTTCGGCTTAGTCCCTTTATTATTCAGGGGTCGCCACTTATCCAGCATATGTTTTATGCAGCGGATGCCCTTCCAGCTGCAACCCATCACTGGAAAACACCCATACACTCTCATTCACACACATACACTATGAACAATTCATCTATAGTGCATGTCTTGGGACTTGTGGGGGAAACCGGAGCACCCGGAGGAAACCCACATGAACACGGGGAGAACATGCAAACTCCACTCTGACCCAGTCGAGGCTCGAACAAGCAACCTTCTTGCTGTGAGGTGACAGCGATACCCACTACGACACCTCGACACCTGATTCTCCTCAGCAAAACATATTAAAAAGTCATAATATACAGTACTAGGCAAAAGACTGACATATTAAAAAAAAGCCCTTGGCGCAAGTAAAAACAATAATTCAATTTGAAAACTTTCTATTCTATTATGTTTTTATTACCTTATTTCTCTTTTATAGTAATTACAAAATATGAATACAATTATTAATACAATTTAAAGTCACAGTAAACCATTTTAATATATTTTAAAGTGTGACTTATTCCTGACAAAGCAAAAATTGTTGTCTTGTTATATATGCTGCATAAAAAAAAACAACAACAACAAAAATAAAAAAACAGAAAGGAATTGTGATTTAAGCACAGAATAAACTTCAGCACAATCTGCAACTTAAGACACCTTAAAGCAGAGATGCACAAACTAGGCCCTGCGGGCCAAAGTTGGCCCATGCTAACCTTTGATATGGCCCAACATCCCATTTAAGAAGATAGGGAGATTGATAGGGAGGTGGTTGGGGCGAATATCTTTGATAATTTAAAGCAATGTTTTGTAGTTATTTTTAAATATTAGGAAATTACTAATGGAAACATTAATGTAATACAGTTTGATATATTTACCTTTTTTGTTTGTGCACCCCTGCCTTAAAGGGTCGTGAGGATTTTGCACTGTGCATCAATGTTAGCGTCTCACAATTTTAAGTAAATGGCAAAAGCTGGTTAATTTGGAGCCCTTTGTACTATTCTTATCTCTTATTTGGAATGTAGCAAATAACTAGCATCACTGCAGTAATTATTCATTAGACTGCATACCCTTATCCTGTGAGAAGATGCTTAATTATTCAAAACAGCATGCACCGATTTCCTATGACAAGTGCTTAAAATGGTGACAATGCATACAGCAAGTGTTTATAGATCACACGTAAGTGCTTGTTTGTGATTTGCAAGAACCAACACAATTTATTCACACTGTGACTTCAACTAGTCAAAAAATAAAAACAACTTATAAAACTTGCAATGCAGAATCCAAAAAATGCATTGCATGTGCTTGTGCATTAAATTACAGCAGTTACAGTATATGTGTGTTTGTGTAATATACAGTGACCTTATGAATCCTTATATAATATTGCATTCATTGTTGTGTAATGATAAATTGCAGCGTGTGTTTGTGGAAAGCCTTGATGTTTTTAACCCAATGAGAGTTAACTTCATGTGCCAAATGAGATGAGGCCACTGAATGCTTTTAGTATCTTGTTTTTAGTACCTAGATGGCTAAAAACTCACTACTCCTCTCCAATGGCAATCCCAAAACCAACATGCAATAATTTGTGCCCATTCTTCAGCACCTCTTCCATTAATATCCATGGTCTAATAATGTTTCTGCTTAAAAAAATTGAAAACAAACCTGATTCTTTTGGAATAACATGAAAGTCATTAAACAATAACTGCACTTGAATTTTTGAGCCTACTTTAACAAGTATTTACTCTCTCATAAATGACCAATCATTCTCACGTACCTAACGGCACAAGGCCAAGTCACCTCCAAATGTAAACAATTACTCTCTGATTAAAGCTTTCCACTCCAAACATTGCCAAGTGTTTACCCCCGATAGAGCAGTCGATAACATACCAGCAGACAGAAAAGTGTGCGCGCGTGTGTTTGTGTTTGTCCGCTGAAATGGTTTTCAGTGAACACATGATTATCTCAGGCACACACACACACACTTTATAAGCAGTGCTGTGACCTGGAGTTTGTAATTGCTGAATGGTGTGTTGTTGTGTTTGACTCCATACTACATCATTTCTCGGTGTGACTCAAGATGATACGGAGACAGGTTTTTTCATCCAACACTTCATTGTGAGTAACAGCACTCTTTTGTCCAATGCTGATGATGTCAGCGCTCAATTGCAAAAGGGTTGCTCAGCTCGACTTGAGTAAAAATGTCTTTATAAACAAAGAGTGCGTTCCAAATGTGTATAGCACTATGCACTTATACACTCAACCATGTAGTGTAGGAGTTTAGTGTCCTCTTAAATAGAACATTACATTTTTTTGACGAAATGGAAATTCCAACTGTTTCTGTCAACGTTTAACGGTTGCCAAAAGCAGGAAAACCTGCAAAAATACAGTCATGAGTACAACCGCATTCAACATTGTGAGGCAGGTGTCTTAAGTGCACTTACTCTTTTAAGGATTTTTAACGTTAATGCACTACTTCCACTATTTATACTACAAAATGGAGTAGAATTGTGCATAAGTATGCGATCTGGGATGTCCTTGTAAATCTGCTATTTGTTACGCTGACAGCAGGATTGTGGTTAAGGTTTAACAGCAGACAACAATCATTCTGATATTAAAAACATGAAGTGAAATATTATAATTAACATGACAAAAAAACAACAAAATTTGAGGTCTTTTAACATATCTCAATAAATCATTGCAGCCTTTTCATTGTCTCTAACTGTAATGGAGACACGAAATGCTTTCAGCACATCACTGAATCAAACGGCAGCAGCAGGTGTTTTTGTTGTCGTCTAAAAACACTAGTTTAGCAACAGACACAAACAGATTTAACAGGGTATGGTTAGAATTGCGCACAGCTGTACCCGGGACGAAATTAGACCGGACTGACTGCATGTCAAAAAGAGGAGAAGCTAAATTATAGCCTTCAACCATGGACTCTGGTATTAAACATCAATTGGAGAGCTCCAGTGATGTCATTATTATCAGCCATGTGACCAAAAGGGAAGAGGTCCTATGCCAGTGATGTCTAATGAAAATAGTCTGTTTAAAAGGCAAATACATTATCACATTATTGAGGATTAATCTTATAATTTGGCCCTAGACTTCAACAGACTTTCAAAGGTAATTTTTTGATGTTTTAAATACTTGCCTGTGCTATTTGTAAATGATGCAATATTCAAGTAACAGGTAAATGCTATTAAATTTAGCTTACTGTATGTTTATGTGTATTTTATTTAACTCTAAAATACTGTGTCACATGACATGCATTTGCCCATTTAAAGGGATAGTTCACCCCTAAATGAAAATGTACTCAAAATGTACTCACTCTCAGGAGGTTATAATATTTATGAGTTCCTTTATTCTGATGAACACTCAAATTTTAAAGAAAGCTGAAAACCTGTAACCACTGACTTCCATAGTAGGAAAAACAAATACTATGGACGTCAATGGCTACAGGCTTCCAGCTTTTTTCAAAATGTCTTCTTTTATGTTCAATCCGCTTGTGACGTAACTGTTTCCGGGTCCAAGCTGCTACTTATTTGAAAAATAATCATTTTTATAACCATAACAATAATCATTCATTAAAATGAATTTCTTATAAAATCAAGGTGTAACTCTGGCCATCTGATATTAGCCATGGATATACAAATTGCGATCATAATTTTCGAAAGTATTACAGCGTTTTTATTAGCACATTTATTAGCACCATCTGCTGGGGATCTCTGTACAGTTTGATAAAGCGCTTGGACTCAAAAGCTGCTTCGCGTGACGTCACACTTAACAATTGGATAGAAGAAAGAAAGTCAAACAATTTAAAACAAGTGAAGGGTGAGTAAATGATGACAGAACATTCATTTTTGGGTGAAATAGCCCTTTACCATATACATATGTCACTGTTATTTCCTATTGTGCTGTGTCTAAGCCTTAATAGGTGTTCCTATTACTAAAACATTAGTCATTGCAATTTTAACATACTCCGTAGTTTCACAAAAAGTTTTAGAAAGAAACCTTGAAAAAGTTCTTCTGGTGCAAGTGTTCCTATATAGACAAGAAATATGCATTAGAATGCTTTGTGCGTTTCATGTAGCCTATAGATAGCTATATTATTGAAATTTAACTCAAATAAATTTAACAGTAATTAAAAAAAAAACAAAAAAAAAACGTTATAACTACCACTAGATAGGCAAAGATTTGATATCATTTTCAAACCAGGCATTTATATTTAGCATGTCCATTAAGCCTCTGTCTGAACTTGTTGAGCTAAATTTACTCTTGTGTTTTTATGTGTGATCTTGTGTGATGATCATTTGCAGAATAGTTTCCCCTCCATCTTATTAATACTGACTATAGTGTGCCACTTTCTGCCTTGTTTTTTGAAAGTCAATTATATATATATATAAAAAACATGTTTTCAATAGAAGTTCAAAGGCCCCCAGTGCATAAAAAGTAGATAAAACCTCCCACTGAATACTGATTTAGGTCCAGATTCTTGATGCCAACACCCTGCAGTTCAAAAAAGCTCAGTTGTCCCTAAACTCAGCAAGACCATTATCAGTTCAAGAGTCAACACTAGCCATTCAGCTCAATCGCCTCCATACAGATACTGTATCTGGCCTTGTTTCTCACACAATGTGTCTACTAGTAGGTCTTTGTAGAGTCACTAGAGATTCATGTCTTGACAAAAGGCCTTTGCTCTGTCCATTTGCTCGGTGAGCACTAACAGCCGACAGCTTTCATTTCCTTGCTTTTGTGCAAGTGTGTGCATGTGTTTGAAAGAGAGGATCTGCAGCGCTGTATGTGAATAATAGATTCAAGCCCGCGGGTTCCCTTCAGCACGCTCTGCCTGTTTAAGTGAGAGTAGCCTACGGAGACATCTATTACCCTCCTGTCTGTCTCTCTCCTTCTCACTTACTCTCAAGCACCACATTAAAAGGCCAAAAAATGATTTCCTTTTTTAGTGCTAGACAAGGTCTAACAGAGTGCACACACACAAAAAAAATAAAAAAATAAATTCAAACATCACATCCCCCGGGCAGTTGAAAGAAAAATCTCAATGCTAAAGTCCAATCCAGTTTTGGAAGTGATCTTGATTATATTTTTTCACCTACAAAGACATTTACTCTTTAACTGGTGCCAGGAAGTGGCAGATTGAATCTGTGAACAGAGACCCCATACTGATTGGCCGATTAAAGCCAAGAGTGATCAGCCAACCACCAGAGAGCAGGTCGCCAACAGATCAAACTGACACCCCAATGCATCTGGCTCCAAACATGCTGCATTTAGCCAACAGAGAAAACAGGAGAAATAAAGGAAGAAAGGAAAGATAGAATAACAGACGAGAACGGGGAGGAGAAATCCTTTCAAATTGATCCCATAGAGACCCTCAAGGTTTCATTTAAGAACCTGGATTAAGCCCTCCAACAAATCACAGGATGTGAGGTAAGAGAGAGAGAGAGAGAGAAACAGGGGGATGTGAAGGAGAGATAATATGTCCTCTGGCTCATATGGAAAAGCCCACTGCTGATGGAACACCTTCCCACTGATAGAAAGTAGGTTACAACTTCATCAATGTTGAAAATAATCCAACGCTTTGAAAAGTTTTCAGGATAATATAATGGCTTAAAGTGTTATGCAGAAGCTCCTCTGCAAAGTCCAGAAAATTTATATTTAAAAAGAGCCTCTCTTTTTACCGCAACTCATTAATCCAAAAGCAGAGCACTGAATCTCCAACTCAGGCTCACTAAAAATATGCGATTCGGCCTAAACTTGTTGTCTCACATAGGAGATCTTAAATTTTAAGTTGAATCGAACTAACCTTACAATCGCTTCAACTTGCATTACATTAAACTGATTTATATTAAGTTTAACTTATTTTAAGTTTAATTAACATTAAGAGCAAGTTCAAGTAACTTACTGAGCATATGGATTTTACAGTGTGTTTCATTTTTTCCAAAATATGTTTAATAAACATGCAGTGAAATTTATAGGTATGTTTTTGCAGTTTTGCAACAATTTACGTCAGTCCAGTGAGTCTGGCTTGATAGTTTCTAAAGGAATTGTGCAATTAAACAAGCTACAAACACCACACATATTTATGAATTATGTCCTCTATTCAATTATTGTTATCGTAATAATATATAAAACTAAGGTTGTTTTCAGTTTAGAAGCTTGGGAACTTAACACATCTTTGTTTCCAGATGGGACTCCAATAGTGTAGATGTCAGCCAGATCAGATTGGACATGGAGAAGATCTCTGCCAGATCTTAACATTTAGTGTGTAATACGCTTCACACAGTCAGCGAACAGTCTGTATGATGTTTTCGGAGCCAACAAATGGCCAGGCAGCAGTTTGGGCATTAGACACTTTCCAGCTTGAGACCAAAAGAGTAAAAAAAAAATGTACACACCTGAAGTAAGAGGAAGATGGAGAGATTGTGTGAAAAGCATGAGCAGGAGGAGAGAAAAAAAAGTGTGCTGTAACTCTCTGCTTGGCTTAGCTGATGGTGGAGCTCTGCTACACAAAACCCCTTATGATGCTGGACTTTTTTGGTAAAAACTTTATTTGCTCACCAACAAATCCACCTACAGTTTCTGGGCAAACCCCTCATCAGAATGCAACTATGAAACTATGTCATGTTCTGCTTGTGTAGTTGCTGATCAGCAGCAGTTTCCACTGCATGACGTGGTTCTCAGTGCCCCTTTGGTCTGACAGTTAAACGGTGCAGTTTGACTTCCTTCAGCACTGCTATGACGGATGGCCGACACTCAACATGAATAACTAAACAGCCTCATAAATTAGCCAATCACTACTAATATCATTACACCCACCCCCAACCTCTGCCAACAACACGCCTACTTATCCTCCTGCCTGAGCTTTTCTGCTGATACTTGCCTCGCACTAAATGGAAATGCTGTAATTTTATAACACTGTTTATTTATTTAGTATTCAGAGCATTTCATTTAGGCAAAATCCTTATGGATTCCCCTCACTAAAATCAAATGCATGGTAAACAGAAGGGGAAATTATCTAAAGGGCTTATGTCCTTAGTAAATTAATAGGTGACCTCACTATGAAGCCGAGATATCACATGCCAAGCGTAGTAAATTGATTGTCCACAAAGCAGCCACATCATTACAGCAGATTCTCAGCACAGATGGAGATGCAGAATGTAAAAACGAAACCTCAGTTCAACCCAAATTGAAATCTTTTTGAATAGACATCAAAAGATAAAAGCCCCAAATCTTTTCGCAGTATAAATAATTTCATCTTATTATAAAATCCATTATTCAACAGTTTGAGGCTAACAAAATGAAAGCAGTCTTGTAGGACTTTCTAAGAAAGAATCTTAAAAATCCAATCTGATCCAATCACAAGTGGTCAGCTGAGACCCATTACCATTTCCACTTGGTACCATTATGTGTTCAAATGTGTCTGTTGTGCCACTTGTGTTCTGACCTTGTTGAGACCCTTTTCTCTCTTATTTCAGCATGTTCCACATCACTTTGATATGAGCATTCAGTGTGACACGACTACTACTGCATGAATGAATGAACCCATGTTACCCATCTAACAAGCAAGAACAAAAGCAAGCGAAGGAAAAGCATGTGAATGGCAACTGTTTTTGTGCATTCTCACAACACATCCCATAATGATCACGTTTGGTCAGTATGCAGAGTAGAACATCTTTTATGGCTTTCTTAACATAATTGACCACAAGAGTGTTGACAAAACAAAAGTAATCTGATCAAATACCTTTTCTACCACCTCTGAAAAAGTGGTCGTAATTGGCTCAAAATGTTAGACCCCATTTATACCTGAATTAAGTGTTGTACACTTGTGATCAGACTAGGGCTGCACAATATTGGAAAAAACAAACATTGAGATATTTTACATTTCTGCTATATATATTGCCATATGAATATCATTTCACAAAACGACCTAAGTAGCTGTTTGGAAATAATTCATAATTTGACATTGATTGGGATGATCTGCATAAAATATAAATTAAATAGAAAAACTTTGAAGATGAAAACAACAGAACAAAAAAAAAAAAAGACTAAAAAAAACTAAATAAATAAATAAAAGAGTGCTTTATGGTTTTCGGTGGAATCTAACAATGTTGAAGTACAGAAATGCAAATGATCAACCACTCTAAAATAACCCGTCTTCATTTTATAAACAAAATTAATCTTTGTAAATGCACCAAAACTTTATAATTTCTTTTTCAATTCGCTTTAAATCTTAAACAATCGTAGGCCCTAAAAACACATACAAGTAAAAATCTTTCACACTATTAGATTATGGTTCAAATTCACAATGACTCCACAAATCATGTGTACTGAACTATAGAAAAATGCAATGTTTCACACAATTCATTCATGTTCTCCCAACACAAATAGAGTAAGTTAACTTAAATTTAAGTGGATTACACATAAAACAGTTGTCCCAAAAAATCTCAAGAATTGCGTCGTTTCAGCTCATTTTAAATAAACTCAACAAAACACTCAACAAAACATTTTGAGTGTAAACTGTGGTTCCTGGTTAATTATAATCCCACATGACATTGCAGATCCTGCGATGTGACTATTGCAGATGCGCACATTGCGATATCGATGCTTAAACACAATTTAATATCAAACATATATACATTTCCACTGAGTAGTATGGTTCGGTACAGTACAGAGCAACATAGTACAATATGAACTTATTTTAATTTCAACTGTCAAAAAACCACCAAAATACCATACCATCTTTGGCACAAAAGTATATTACCAAAAAGGTGGAACTAGACTCAATGTTATCGGTTTACACAGAATCATCACTTGCGCATTCAACAAGCCAGGGGAACAACAACACAGAAAGCAACATTTTTAATACACAGCTGAAACACGACATGTTGCATCTAAACAAACAGAAAGTTTGAGGGGTGCTGCTTCTGTTCTCTATTTGCGCATGTCTGCCACTCTTCTACATTTGAAATAATAAACTTGAGTGCACTAAAGACATGATGTGTGAACAGCCCGTATAGCTTTCCTCTTCAATCGAGAATCGTGTCGATTGCAACTTTCTGGCGTACACCACAATTAAAATAAGGGCACTGTTGGCAGTGGAAAACACAAGTCTGATCAGGGTGATGTACTAAATCATACTACAGTGTACTAAACTGTACCTCTCAATGAATGAGGAATAAGACACTTTTAAAACTGTATGGCTATTGACTGGTGAGTAGATCAACAAAAACAGCATTTGCCCAGATGTGAATGAGAAACCGAAAGCTCTATTATGATAATCGGATCCTGTGGAAAAGAGCTGGTGGGATGCAGCAGTTTAAGGAATAATGCTGACTAATGACTTCTGCTTTCGTACATGCTTCCTTGTTTTGTCCGTGTTTTACTGCAACTTCCTGTAAGTGTTAAAAGCTGCCAAAGTAGGTATGAGTCAGTAAACAAACAGCTTCATAGGAAATGAAAACCAGTACGATTTACCACTTGTTGTAGCCGTCTACGCTTCAAAGATATAATACACTTCATTTTTACTTTTGAATTTAATTCTTTTTTTATACCCTTGAGAAATTTAGGTATTCAATTTGGATTAGCTAAATATAGTCAAACTTTGACTACAGTGATTTAAATCAACTTCCTGAATATGTTAAAAGCAGCCAAAGTATGAAAGACTGAGTAATTACACACCATTTTGGGGGAAACTTAAAAAAATACTTGTTATTAGTTGTAGTATTTGTTGTCCAAATATGTGTCATCATTCATTTTTAAATTTTAATTTGGATCTATTTTTTAAATCCTTGAGAAACTTTAGACAATCAATTCAGGCTAGCTAAAAAGTCAAGTTTTGACTAGTGTTTTAATGCAACTTCCTGAATATGTTAAAAACAGATAAAGTATGAAATATTCCAAAAATACATAGTATTTCATTGGCAAATGAGAACAATTTTGACTAAATATTTGTTGTAGAATCTGTATGCATCATAACTGACTTTTACATTTTTACATTGGCTTCGATTTTTTTAAAGCAATTCTGGTTTAGCTAAATACAGTCAAGCTCTGAGAGATGAATTAAAAGAGACCCCATAGCTCAGATCGCTGTCGCTGACGTCAAGACCTTCACAGTTGTATATAAAAACACAGGAAGTTCCCAACTACAATGCAGAATGTAAGCCTGAACGAGAGAGGAAGAGACTCACGCTCAGATCAAGCTGCAGTGTCATAATCACACATGCTGAAGCAGCAGAGGGCGAACATCTCACTCGCTATCAGTGCTCACTGCGCCGCTCTATGGCTTTATTTAGCCGTGGGAGTTTGGGAGGAAATCCGGTGGGTGGCGGCCACTTCCTATGTGAGACCGCAGGTTAAGCATTGGTCACAGGCTTGTGTAGCTCTGCTCGGAAGCAGGTAGCGTACACAGCATCTCATGTTACTTGGCAGACAAAGTGCTTTCTACTGATTGCAAAACAAGCACGACTGACATGGCCTTTTAATGTTGGCAGTTTGAGAAGTGCATTGCGCTATAGATTTATATAGCAACCCATGTTTTTCTCCAC
>CAIGQW010052810.1:5944178-5965420 GCA_903798125.1 Danio choprae
GAGAGAGAGAGAGAGAGAGAGAGAGAGAGAGAGAGAGAGAGAGAGAGTTGGAAGAGAATCCGTGGGAAAAGATAGCAAAGGGGATAAAGAAAAACAATGAACATCAGGATTTTAAAACACAAACCAGTTGCCTGACCGTACTATGTGTCTTTTATTGGAAGTATGGCGTTAAAACATGCTGATAAGTCTATTTAATGATCACACTGGGATTTTGCTGTAGGGGAAAAGAAAGGCAGTGTAAACCAGTAGATAGTTCTTCAAAGATGTCTACTCTAAATGCGTCTGAACAATCAAAGCGAGCCCTCAACAGGAAGTACTGAGCTTCATGTGACTATTTATCACCAAGACTGATCACAGGCCACCTCTGCTATATCAGTCTTTCATCTGGTGCCAACATGACTGACAGCTTCAAACCCAATGAGAGTCCTTCGAATTCTTATTTCTCCTTGGAACCTGTAGTGCTGGATAAAATGCTTCAGAATGGCCTTATGATAGCCAGGCTCTAAATTATTGCTTGAATTATTCGAGAAGACATAGCATTGCTCAATTGAGCACTAAAACTTGAGTTTCACCAATCAGTTTGGTCTTGCTCTGTGCCAAATGACTGGTATAGATTTCCCAAATAACTGTTTTCCCTTGCCTGCGATCAAGGAAGGCTGAAAAAGAAACCATGTTTCACCACCACCGTTGTCAGGAGGCAAAACGCGGAGAGATTTTTATCCTTAAAAACAGGAGGTTCGCCCACACGCTCACCTGGGATCTCTATTGGCCAGTGTAAGGAAGCCAGGAGGTTATGGGAGCCTGGGAATGTTTAGTATGAAGAAAGCGATCCGAAAGGAGCTAGAGCTGGGGGAATTGGACAGGAAACATGGAAAGTAACCCTTTCCTGTCTTAAGAGGGTGAGAGAGAAGGGGAAAAAAATGCTGGAAAAACAAGGCATTAAGGATTTGACTTATTTCCACACTAATGCCGAGTTGGAGACCTGTCAGCATAGGTACAGGCAGAAGCCGGGAAAGAATAAATGCTGATTTGATGAAAAACATGGAAACAGGCTGAGGCAAAATGCTCCATTTTGACTGTTTTGTTTTCCACATTGTAAAGGACAGACAGTCAATGTCTACACAAATTGAAAAATCTTAGGGATTTATTACCATCCAAGAAAAAGACAAATATCGGTCCTGATTCTGGGTTAGGGTTGTGAGCTGAACACACTACATTCACAATACATAATCAAAATAGTCCAAATAAAACAACATAACAAAATTTTGCGGCACTAATCAAACCATATTATCAGCATCTTTGACTTGCATGATATAATGACCAAAGAGATGCAGTGCTACTGCCAAATTCAGACTACGCAATATTTTTGTCTGTCTGTTCTAAATTCCTTATGTTTCGTGGGCGAAGAACATGTCAAAATAAACCCAATTCAAAATGCACTAACAAATGACAACAGACACTGTCAGGTTTTGTTGGACCACCGTTGGGCTGTACATGTTTCTTCCTGAGTAGTCATTTCTTGCCATCTTTATTGATGTACATGATGTCATTCATTCATTCATTCATTTTCTTTTCGGCTTAGTACCCTTATTAGGTTTTGCGCAGCGGATGCCCTTCCAGCTGCAACCTATCACTGGGAAACATCCATACACACTCATTCACACACATATACTACGGCCAATTTAGCTTACCCAATTCACCTATACCGCATGTCTTTGGACTTGTGGGGAAAACCGGAGCACCCGGAGGAAACCCACGTCAACACAGGGAGAACATGCAAACTCCACACAGAAAATGCCACCTGACCCAGTCGAGGCTCGAACCAGTGACCTTCTTGCTGTGAGGCGATAGTGCTACCCACTGCGCTACCATGACGCCGTACATGATGTCATCAAGAATGTAAAGATTTTTAGGTACAAATCTAGGTATCTTTATGAAGGCTGAAGTACTGCTGCTATAGTCCCACAAACCTTTCACCTATTCCTTAATTAAGAAGCACTTATATGATCATCACTCTTTCGTTTCACTATGTTTGAAAACTTCTGGCCTCCTAAAGGTCAACGTGAAAGAACCAGTTGTGGATGACTGAAAAAAAAGCCAGACTTTCTGCCAGGATGTCAGTTGCGTTCCACTATATACAAGATAATACGATCAAATCTTGAAACACTACACCTATGGCTGTCCACGAATCACCACAGCACCCTACATCAAAAGGACTGTCTGATATTCTGGCTGGTATCATCTATTCTGAGAGTGGCAGGAGTTATTTAGAGGCAAAGAACTAGTGTAAGAGAACGTTCACAAGGGAGATAAGAACTTGCAGTCTGTTGTTATTGATTTTTATAAATATCTCAAATCAATCCAACCGCCCAGAGCTTTTCTTTTCTTCAACTATCTGGCCAGAGGACCCTTCTGCATGATATTGAATGTGACAAACATTACAGCTCAGGAAACAACTCGATCTCACAAAGCAGTCAGGCAGTGATTACAATCCTGCACATGCAGTGTCACATGATCACTTCCTATAAGGGGGAAGGGGCTTTTGTAAAGAGGTTAGAGGAAGAACAGCTTGCAGAATTTAACATTAAAGTAAAACAAGATGAAATGGTGTAGATAATGTGTCTACTAAATATTACAGAGCCACTATAAAAGCAGCAGGAATTATAACTGTTAGTGGATGACAATGAAAGAAATGGCTGACTAATCCCACATCATTTCTATACAATGACAGTCACAATGACCCAAGCAGTAGACAATCATCATAAAAATGGTCCATAAAATGTTTTTTGACAAAAAGAAAATATAACGAGAAATGTCAATGTCACTTTGTAGTGTTAATACATATAATTGAGGCTGAGAAAAGAAAAAAACAAAGTAAAAGAAAAAGCAACAGGTTAAAGCTGCCACCATTAACTTTCTGAATGTGTCTTGTAACATTTTAAAATGCTGTTTTGTATGGCATGCATTTGACTAATTAGCATACAGTTATTGCACTGTAGACCCTACTGAAGGAGCAAATTAGGTTTACCAAGCAGATTTCCTACCACTAAAATTATTCACAGTCAAAAAGCAGGCAGGAACTAGGAAATATGAAAAGATTCCTCCAAAATTAAAAGGCCTTTGAGCAAGTTGGACTTCGATTTGTGAACTCTGTCTAAACAACAGGATGACTGTAAAGATTGGCTCAAAACAATGATTCATTCACTGTTCTTCTTTATTCTGTTACAGTTGTTTTGGATTTAGCAACACCGGAGGGGCAAGATTATACTCTGTTTCTCACAAAATTGTGTGAAGATGGTGCATAAAAATGAACCTTTTGTGCTTCACGGAAAAGCATACAAGTTGGGAACAAACTAATGACAGAGTGTTCATTTTTGACCAAACTAGTCCTTTAAACATCTCCCACGTGTCCCTCTCATAAAATCTAGAAACACTTCCAGAATTACAGAGCTTTATGATTTAATCATAAAGATAACATTCTTCCTCAAAATAACATTGAGAACCCCAAATTGGCATGTAGCAGAGAATAATTTTCCCTGGAGAAATCCCCGTGAAATATCCAAAGAGGAAACAGCGTGTGTAGGAGGACAGCAAGAGAGAGGGAGAGACTGTGAGAGAAAGAATGAGAAAAGGAAAGAGAAGAGGTTACTTTGGCAATCTGACCAGGTGATAAAACAACAGACATGCTCGATGGACAGCATGTAAAAAATGTTTGTTATTTATCAGTCAACTCGAGCAAAATGAAAGAACAGTCTGCCCCTGCTTTACACTGCTCTGTGTATGGGAAACCGATTCAAGCACATCCTTGGGGTGACATAATTTATTGAAATAAAATTCAGATGACTTTAAATATGTATAACAAACACATCATGAGCAGGGCTTACTGAGAGTACATTGGGGATTATATGTAGCGTGACGTTGGCGCTCTTTTCAGCAGATGTCCCATCTGACTGAGAAATAAAGCGGCTGTGATAAGAGAGCCGATTCGTGTCATTTTATGTCACTCAGTGTGCCCAGTTTAAATAGGAGTATAATATTTTGCAATCCCTGGGCAGCTTGAACAAAATAAAAGAGACGACTTGCTGTTGAAAAGGATTGTGGTTACTTTAGCTTGTGCATTTCAATGGTCCATGGAAACTCTGACATGCACTCTTTTCCCGGTCCGAAAGAGAGGGATACATTCTGAAGATTTACATTTCATAATTTTCCAGTGATATGAGTCAAGCTGTGGATACAACATCTTTTCTTAGTCAGTGCTCATATGAACATACGGGTCCTCAGTAATACTTTAATACTTTTTCTAGTGGCATTAAAAATACATTACTTGAATTTCTTTTTTGTATTATAAAAAATTTATAATTAAATTTAAAAAAAAAAATTGTAAATGTGCAATTCTAATAGTATATTTTACAGCTCAATTGAAACATAAAAGTCATCTGACAGACACAAATTATTTTAAAAAGTGAACCCACATACCAGCTCGAACAAAATAATCATACCATGACCAGGATCCTCGATTTCAGTAATCGTCTTGTTAACTCAGGTGAGAATGTTGACGAGCACAAGGCTGGAGATCATTATGTCCGGCTGATTGGGTTAGAATGGCAGACTTGACATGTTAAAAGGAGGGTGAGGCCTGAAATCATTGTTCTTCCATTGTTAACCATGTTGACCTGCAAAGAAACATGTGCAGCCATCATTGCGTTGCATAAAAATGGCTTTACAGGCAATGATGTTGTGGCTACTAAGATTGCACCTAAATCAACAATTTATAGGATCATCAAGAACTTCAAGAAAAGAGGTTCAATTCTTGTTAAGAAGGCTTGAGGGCATCCAAGAAAGACCAGCAAGCGCAAGGATCGTCAGGAGTGCCACCAGTGCAGAGCTTGCTCAGGAATGGCAGCAGGCAGGTGTGAGCGCATCTGCACGCACAGTGAGATGAAGCCTTTTGGAAGATGGCCTGGTGTCAAGAAGGGCAGCAAAGAAGCCACTTCTCTCCAAAAAAAAACATCAGTGACAGATTGATCTTCTGCAAAAAGTATTGCGAATGGACTGCTGAGGACTGGAGCAAAGTCATATTCTCCGATGAAGCCCCTTTCTGATTGTTTGGGGCATCTGGAAAAAGGCTTGTCCCGGAGAAGAAAAGGTGAGCGCTACCATCAGTCCTGTGTCATGCCAACAGTAAAGCATCCTGAGACTATTCATGTGCGGGGTTGCTTCTCATCCAAGAGAGTGGGCTCACTCACAATTTTGCCCAAAAACACAGCCATGAATAAAGAATGGTACCAAAACACCCTCCAACAGCAACTTTTTCCAACAATCCAACAACAGTTTGGTGAAAAACAATGCATCAGCACGATGAAGCACCATTGTTGGAAGCACCATCATTCTCAAAACTTTTGGCCACGACTGTATATTGCTTTCATTACATTCATCAGAACACATACATTTTTAATAAAAACTATTGTATAAGTTTATAAAATATGTTAAGTAAACATACAGGCACTTTGATCGTGAACTCATGGAGTAAAAACAGCACTAGCGCAGTTCTGCCAATTGCCCTGAGCCTCTCTCACAAAAAAGCCAAGCATATAATTACTGTTCAGCCCTGGCATATACAATCTATATCTACACCCCATCTATTGCAGTATTAAACAGAACCTCCTACGAAATAACCAGATGACTTTGACTAATTCGTAATTTGCTCAGCTAGCGTATCCTATGCCGTTTACAGTTAAGTGATTGTGCTAGATTCTCTCCTGCTGTGTAATGTGGACTACAGCTGGTCATTGCTAAACTTCCATTCTGGGTCATGTGACCCTGGTTTGGAACCGGGATGGAATTTGTTACTGACCCCTCCTTAAACCAATCCTCCCCCAAACATGCACACACTGACACAAGCATGTGTGTACGCACAAACACAAACCCACACAGACACGCAAAAAACGAAGCCAGAGAAGCTAGGTGGAGAACATGTGAGGCACCATGGGTGTGTGTCCACCTCTGCCATTCCAGACAGAGACTTGCATATAAACAATACACGCAGACTGGAATAGTAAGAGAGGAAGATACACGAGAGATGAATACCAGGAGAGTAGAAGAGGAAAGGTAGTGTCCAGCTCGGGCAGCTGTGTGCTATTACTGCTCTCCTCCACTCCTTCTCCCGCGGCAGGAAATGAGCAATCATTTAGTAGTGACAGGTACACGCCGAACCACTGCATCTCTCCCCTAAAACCCTGAGAGCACTGCACCACAGCCGGCCAGCAATAACCCTACAGACCACCACACGCCTGAGTCCAGTGTGAGTGTTGTTTATTTCTTTTGGTTAACAGATACACACTGGCAAAAACTTGTTGTAGCTCATTGGCTCCCAAACTTTCCGGGCCAAGAACTATCTTCAATCAGATCAAAACATTCAAACACCATCAAAGTCCATTTCAAAGAAAGTAAGTCTTGAAATCTGCTTGAAATTTCACAATTTTATAACATATTTCAAAACTCTGCAATGTGATGATTTATATCGTATGGACAAAATAAACAAGTTAATCATTTCATATTATGCTCTATCATTTATTAAATTACATTGTTTACAGTAATACTTTTTCACAATTAATATGAGCGCAATATTACATGACATTACGGGGATGCAGAGTAAAACATGAATAACAGTATTGTGAGAAAGTTGTAATATTGAAAGTACAATGTTTACATTTTACACTGAATTTTGCAATATTTTTTTATTTTTATGTTTTATGGACCTGTAATCATTTGTTTCCCAGTACTGGGTTGAGGCTGGAAGGGCATCCGCTGCGAAAAACATATGCTGGAATAGTTGGCGATTTACTGTGCAGTGGCGACCCCTGATAAATCAGGGACAAACCCGAAGGAAAATTAATGAAGCAATGTAATCATTAGTTTTTCAAAAGTATTTTATATTTTCTTCATATTTATTTTAAATTTCTACATTTTCAATCAAACATTTGCCCTGTAGTGGTAAATTAAGTGAGAAATAGGTTTAAAAACACATTACATGTGGTATTAAACTATTAATTGATTGAATTTACAGAAATGGTACTATATCGTGATATATATCGTTATCAGGATATGAGACAACTTACATCGTGATATGAGATTTTTCTCACATCACTCAGCCCTACAAACAAATCTGACATCACTGTTTCTACAGCAACCAGAGTTTCTAATGGCTGCTAAAGTGATGTGATTACTTTAACAGTTGGCACCTTATTCTGCTGTACTGCACCATGTTCCAGTCACAATGAAACATAAATTGACACATTTAAGGCTTTTCACATCTGAAGAATGCTAACCCAGGGCATTTAAGGCTTTACCATCAGCGCAATGCACAAATTGTGAATGAAGTCCAGCTATAAAAATGCAATTACATGTATAAAGTGGAATGTCAATTTGGCAAATTATGGATAAATTAATTAAAAGTGTTGCTGCATGCCTAATCACATTATGGATTAGGGTTCGTAACTGCAAGAAGACCATGTGTCTGTGCGAAGGAATGTCAAGTCAAGCACGTTAGTCATGCTTGTGGTAATCCACTTGTTAAGTCGTGACGTATGGAATACTGTTTCCGGGTCCAAGCCGCTACTCATTTGAATTGAGAAAATATTCGTTTAAGACCACTTTTTAGTCATATCACACATTAAAGTGATTTTTATATAAAATCATGGTATATAAAATCCAAACACAACAGTCTCTGGACTTGCTGCATCACAGACACCAATATTTGGACAATTTAAAAAAAAAATTATTCACTTTCTGGTTATCGAATATCAGGTATGGATATACATATTGCGATCGTGGATTTTGAAACTATTATATCGCTTTGTAAACGTTTATTATTACCATTGGTTGAGTCTCCCCATACAGTGACATTGCGTGACGTCACACTTTTAGCACTTAGTGTATGAGAACATGAACACATCAATTTATTTCCAGAGCTGCCCATAATGTAATGAGTAACCATAATGTTTTTCTTATTGTTTTGAGAAAACCTATTTACTACAATTAAATGTCATCATGACAAACAACTTAAAAATTAATGGAAAGAAAAAATTGTATAGAAGAATATACTTTTTTAAGTTGTAGCAATGGACTTCAGGGTGGCGCAGTGGGTAGCACGATCGCCTCACAGCAAAAAGGTCGCTGGTTCGAGCCTCGGCTGGGTCAGTTAGCATTTCTGTGTGGAGTTTGCATGTTCTTCCCATGTTCGCGTGGGCTTTGAGTGGGTTGCAGCTGGAAGGGCATCAGCTGCGTAAAACATATGCTGGATAAGTTGTCGGTTCATTCCACTGTGGCGACCCCAGATTAATAAAGGGACTAAGCCGAAAAGAAAATAAATGAATGAATGAAAGTTATAGCAATATTACTACTAATAAATGTTTTTTTTAAATGTAAGAAATATTTACACAGTTGTTCTTCCATGTTTTAATAGTTACAGGATTACAATAGAATGAGAAAAAAACATAACTTCTTTAAAGTGATTTAGAAAATGTAATTGTTGTTAAACTCCTAATAAACGCTATATTGAGTAACTTTTATGATTTCAGTTAACTCTTTATGATCTCTTTAATGTATTTTAAATATGACATTAAGTCTGTAAAAACAGAAACTGACTTTGGGTCATTTATCTAAATGAAAAACTACCCCAATTCTTAGTAATAAAATTGGCACACCATACATTTGTTATCCCAGTATTAACATCATATTTGCGTATTTATGAGGTCAGTAACATTCACTGGCCAAACACAGCTTGACATAAGAACTGCTTGTCCATGTCTTAAAAATGTCAATGTAATAAGGAAAGGTACCCTTAATACATTTGCTATAACTGAGGTTTAAAAAAATATGCGTAAAAGTTTCTGCAACTGTACATATGAACATAAATGAGATACATATTTTATACATACAAAACCAGATTTTTTTATGATTGTTAATTTCATTAAAATAAATAGCTGACCCTAAACTTTGCAAAGCAGTATGTAGTCTTACTGTTATTGTAACAGCATACATATCTAAAGTCACACTTCTACCAGCTGGAGATACTGCTACACTTTGAGAAGAACAGCACTAGCTGAAAGTGTGTTGTTTCACATTTTTGAGAGATAGTGATAGAGTCCAAGTCCCCAGTCGAATACGCCAGGTCTGGAATGAATGACTTAACACACAACTGGCAAATGAGCCTGGGCTTTACTGACAACAGCTTAAAAGCTTACAACAACACAGCATTTCCAATAGCACCCTGACAAGATGAACAATCACTGTGTGCTTGTCACTTCCAGGTGAACATCCAAAGAAAACAGGCCGTAACAAAAGTTAAATAAGACCCACACGAGCACATTTTAATAATGTAGCTGGCAGAGAGCATTCAGACAGAAAGGCAGCCTGCCGTTTATTCATGCATGCGCCTGATGCAGAGCGACATAAATGTCCTCATTACAACAGCCAGGTTGCCTCTAAACAGCCTGTGCAGACTCAACTCCATAAGAAATGAGAAAGAAAGGTTTGGTTCTGCAGGAATTCTGCAATCATCCATCCGAGCAATGATCAATTTTAGATCATTGGTTCATAGTCTTGTTTAAACTGCATTGCTTTGCTTTACATTACACGCCCCATTAGAAATGGTCAGTATTAACAATAATTGGATTGGCGTCATTATTATTTATTTATACACAAAGAAGTGCTTTGTCTAGCTTCGTTTAAACGCTTTCAATATAGTGAAATATTCAAATTTAAGGGAAAGGCCAAAGTAGAAAAGAAACGCAATTAAATAAGTGCTCTTAATCATTACCGAATGGGCTAATGTGTTAAACCTCCAGCTTGGCAAATCACTCCGATTAGAAAGTAGTTCTAGTCAGCACTTCAGGTACCGCATATACTGCAACAATTCCTCAGACATGCTGAATTCAGCACTGCGAATGCACTGTATTTCACTGGAGAGCAAGAGACAGAGCTATCTGCAAACAGAACAAAAATAAACAAAATCAGCCTCCATATTGTTTGGTCTGTAACCCACTACTCCCTCAGGCTCGGAAACCTCATCTTACGAGACAATTAGCCCATAGCCCAGAGTACAACTGTCTCATTAGAGCTGTACATGCATGCATTTTTCCTGCATGAACACTCACAACATAACCTTACACCTACATTGTTGTTTTAGTATGAAAGTCTGGAATGTTTCGATCATTTAAAACATTTTTTAAACAACAGAATAATTGGTTAAATCAGAACTTTGTCTTATTCTCTTTGCATTAGGTAAAATATACATACAATTTCTGTTCGACAATTGTAATAAACAATTACTAACCAATTACAATACAAATATTTGTGCAACTATCTTAACTTTTTTCATATAGCCTATATGATAGTCCATTCACGATTGATATTCATATGCATGATGAGCATGATGAGCCAAAAGCTTTCCGTAGTGTACATATTCTCCAAATTGGCCAGCATGTTTTGTTTTCAGATGCATATATTAATCACATGCCCCTCATTCACTCTCAAACTCTTTGCCCATATTGTCTTCCTGTGACATAAACGCACATACATAGCCCTACAGGCAATAACACAGATTTAATGCTTCATCTTCAGAATCACAACGTTGCTGCATACACCATCCACTCTCTCTCTTCAGGCCACACCCTTGCCCTTTAGGTCATCGCAAAAATCCCTCCCCAACACACAATCTAACACCACACAACAATAACTTTCAATCAATTTAATGTGGAGAGGGTGGACCGTGTGTTAAAGTGATCCGTCACTGGGGAGAGGAACGGCATTTCATAGCCATTAAATGACACTACAAATCTCTGACTGACCACAGAGACATAGTTCTAGAGACTGAGAGGAAAAGAGCAGCAGAGGTTAGGTTTAGAAAGTTTTGGGGAAGGTGAGCTTATTACTTTAGAATTCAAAAGAAGAGCCAAAGTTAGTCTCAGAGTTGGACAAACAATATAGGAAACATTTTGGGAGTTTTAAAGAAATCGTTTGAGATCGAATTCTGCAGGATTCTTGGGAGATGTGCATGTTGCGTTCTTTAATTGTCTGCCTGGAAACTAAGCTGTTGTGATGACAAACACCCTAATGGAAGAAGGAAGCTGTCGTGTTCGCACCTGCAACGATCAAAACGTAGGATCAACTAAAGACTATATTTTCAAAAGTATGTAAAGTTGACAGCTAAACCCAATGTTCAATGAATGATTTAATCATTGCACATCAGTTTTAAAACACTGACTTAAAATATTCATGTCTTTAAACATGAACTTCTGCGTTGTTTGTGTTGCTCTGCAATAACACTTCCGAAACGCTAGCTGGCAGCAGGTTTTTATGTTCTTCTGTGTTGAATTTCTTCATGGGTGTTTTGTTTACACAGGAAATACCTGTAATGCTACTCTACTGTACAAGTAGCTTAAACTAGATCATTCAGAGGCGGGAACCGGCGGACGTGCAACAACTTTAATCATAAAGTAAACACAAAACAAAAGTTTCCATATGAAGCTTCTCTAGGGGACTCCACACTCGCCCCAACAGACCCACTGCTCTATCCTGTTGTCCACACTCCTTAATTGTACCAAGCCGTCCAATCACAGAGCTTGCGCTGGCGCAATACACTACGTTGTTGCGACGTGTGGTTACATTTTTTGAGAGGTGCATCAGTGTGTGCATCTGCCATGGCCATGGTAGACTACTTGTAGTCTGAAGTAGAGTATACTTTTTTATAAAGTATTAAAACCCCCTTAGATTTTTCACTCTTTTTTTATATTGTTATTATATTAGCCATTTGCTAATACTTAGGACTTAGGTTAAAATGCTAAATTGTGCATAGACTTGAAATGGTGGACTTGAATAGACTTTAAATTTGTCGTGGTTATTAATGCAAAGTAAAGTGATGGCATCAGAATACAACTATTTATAATTCTGAAGTTGAATTATTATGTTTGAGACGTATGCTTGCCATTTGTCATTGACAACATTATTTTTTTCACTGGTAAAATGAGGCATTTGTCATTATCAGATTCCCTCTTGCATTTTATTCACCGATATATTGACCTTATTCTTCAATGCGGAAGTGCGCTTGTTTTTGCGATCGTTTTAGAACTTCCGATTCAGTTGCCTATGCCTGTGCTAACTGATTTTATTTTAAAAACTTAAATGCAGAAGAAAATGGGAAGGAAGTATATAGATTTTCTTTTCCATAATATATCATCTTTTATACATGGGACTGACCATTTTCATAACACCTTAAACATTGTCAGACACATGATATGGTCCCAATGACATGTGGATCTAAAGAGGTTGTGAAGTTCACCATAAAAATATCTACAACTCATGATTTATGTTAAGTGAATTATTACATTGGCAGTGACTTCTGGGAGAATAAAGTCATCTTTAGGGAGAATAACATTCAAAAAATATCTTTCTATTTTTAATTTTATAAAACGCAGCTTCTCGGGCTAAATGCCACTTGGGGATCTTCAGGGATCCTAAAAAAATGCTGCTACTTCCTCTCCCTTTAGCCTCTTCCATCCCTACAGCGTCAGGTTTCAAAACCTCATGGCATGCGTGTATGTGTTCGCGTGGGTTTGTGGCAGTAATGGTTTGCGTGTGGTTTGGGCTCAAGTCTCAAGGAGTTAGCGATGATTTGAGACGGTACTCACTCCACCACAAAACCACACTAGGAACAACTGAGTCACACACTACAGTCACCTCCTCAGGTGGACATGGGAAAGAAATGAGTGAGAAGTAGAGACGAGGCCGGACGATGACTACAAAAGAAAAACATCACGTTGAGTGGTACAAACACAAAAAATGAGAGAAGCAGAGCGCTGTTCATGTCCAAGCGATTGTGGAGTTTTGGAAAAAACAAGGGCATGCCACATTAAATTAATTACAGATTTAAATCATGTAGAATAGATCTTGACATGTACAAAATATACCAGAGGGATCCGTCATTATGGTATTTCACTGTTTCCTTTCATTCACTTGAGTAACACTGAAAGCACCTATAAACTAAACAGCACTTCCTTTCTGGCATACGTTTACCATGCCAAACGTGTAGGCCAGATTTTCACTGGAAGGAGGTCATAATGTCGTAACAATATTGTTATATAAAACAAATAATTGTGTCTTTTATTTAGTATTGGAGCTGCGGTGCCAAATACGGGTTGAGCAACAGGGATTCTCAAATGAGCACAACCTTTATTGTGCAAGATACTTGTGCACTAGCTGGGAATGTGGGTCCAGATGTGCGTAATCAACAAAAGGGATTGATATATCTGATTAAGTTCCATATGCAACTAATCATTCACTTTTAAAAGACTAAGCAAGGGAGATAAAGAAAGACATATGGCTTGTTACGGACTGAAATGTGCACATCCTTGGTCTAAAATGCTGCATTTTCTTTAACATTATTCTGAAAGTCAGCTTCCATGCATGTCACTTGTGCTTCCGGACCAGTGGTGTGATGTCCAACTATATTTACATTCCATATGTTCACTATATGCGCCGCTGTTTTCAAGCTAAATGTGTTCATGAATTTATAGCTGTGTAAAATTTCATCCTCACTGTCAGCAGTGTGGGCCACATCAGGATGTTTGTTAAAAAGTCTTTTTGGAATTTAATCATGTTTTTGTAGTATGTAATAATTGCAAGCACACGCAATAAATGGTGGCTGCAGTTCACTAAACGACCACTGGTGTTGCTAATAACAAGAGTTTCTAAATTCTGATGTCCCTTTAATATAAAAACAATCAAAGTAATTATGTTAAATAAAAGGCAATATTAGTTAAGTGTCTGTGCAGCAAATGCGTGAATCCAACGCATCAGCAAATATATATATTTAAGTACCAACATGAGCAGCACAAGATGTTTAAATACAGTAGCTAGGTAATTTATTCAAGGTGAGAAGACAATTTCATTGCAATATTGATACTATTTGTCTTTATGTGGATTTGCCATATTACGCACACAAAATGACATCTGTCTGCTACAAATGCATTGCAAGATGTACTACAAATGAAAACTGAAGTCAGTGGCTATAAAAAATGCAATAAACTGTAATATACTGTAACACAGACTATATATGTCTGACCAGGAGCATGTAAATAAAAGTGAATTGGAAAGACACTGTCCCCACTGTGAAGCATGACGATGCCTAAATCATGCTGTGGGGAAGTTTTTTGCATCAGACCCTGAGGGCTAGTAAGGCTTGTTGATGGGTGAAATAAATGCAACCTGGAACCTGGAAGATCTGTTTTCCAACAAGACAATGTCTAGAAGCATAAAGCCAGACACAACAGAAAATTTTAAATACCAGAGACATTCAAAAGCGCAGAATAGTGTACTCCACTCCCAACAAAATGGTAAGGTTAATAATCTGATTAATACATATTCAACCTCTTCAACAATATTAATAGTACATGCTGAGTGACTGATAAATGTTGGTTTGCATCGAGTCACAGTTCAAAAAGAAAGAAACTTTCATTTTCAAACTATATGTTTGGTAGTTTTTATTTTCCAGATCCCAGGTGGAATTTTTTTCCTTTTCCAAAACCTAAAATCCTAGGGGAGAATTGCCAGGTGTCAATCAAGCCATGTGGGGGGCCATGAATGCAGCACAACTCAACAATTTCCTTCCGTTTTAAGCAACGAATATTTATATAATATAATATAATATAATATACTAAGCTGTTGAATTGTCAGCGTTTGAGGTGGCTAGACTGTAGTTACTATTTTAATTAAATTATTCTCTAATTGGTTGTGTATTATGTTGTTAATATACCCCTGTAATGCATACTGCAGTCCTTTTTTGTCTGGCTTGCTTAAAAATCTCACTTGTTCGCCAAAAATTACTAATAATCTCCCTGGGATTGTATGACATCGGCGCATACATACTGTAATAGACGTGCCAGGCATGAAAGCTTGACAGGCGTAACAACAGTAACTAATGAGGCCGGGTCTTAGTGAAGGGTCAATTGTCACGTAAAATTGTATTCCATCTCACATTGGTAACATTTAACACTGAATAAAAAGCATAATCAGCACCTGAGGTGATCATTGTCATAATAGTTTATGCTGCTGTTCAGCCACGTCATCGCAGAAATAGAAACAGTTTCTAAAATAGAGATTTTGCGATGTTAGAACATAAACTCCTTTTAAAATTTAAAAGATGCCTTTTATAGTGCAGATAGGACAGGGTTTTAAGGGTTTGTCATAGTAATAACAAAGCTATCACCGGATTACCGGATATGTGTGATTACAGAAAAACAACGGCAGTGCCAGTGAACCAAAATCAAGCCATCCCTGGACACATTAGTGTATTTGCCAGAATCTCTGTATGAAAGATACAGTGTCACACACACACGCACACAAACGCACACACACACACACACACACACACACGCACACGCACACGCACACGCACACGCACACGCACACGCACACGCACACGCACACTTGAATTCTGACATCAAAAACAAACTGAGTTCTACCTGCAAATCTGTGAATATCAAAGACTTCATTAGCACCTTCACAACAAAAGACGTTTTTTTTTTTTTAAGTTTTCCGACATGCTGCTGCAACACACCAGCGAATGAAACATTCACCAGTCCATTACCACAGCTACTCTGCCCTCAGTCCAATGCCACCACATTCATAATTCACACTTTTATGCATTTTCCTTGTACAAGGTGCTTGCCTTTTTTTTTTTTTTTTAAGTACAAAGGTGAGTTTTGCTTCACAGACATTCTAGTTTAAGCGGCAGTCTTCCCACTCCTGCTTAATCAATGTACTCTTAACTATCTTAACTACCACCCATGATTGGTGAGGTGCTGTCCTATACTGACAATAAGGATGTTGATAACACTGAAAAAAACAATTCAATGTAAATGTGCCACTAGCAGTTTGAGTAAGTACAGACATAATTGATTCAAGAAGGTTTGCTAACTGCAAATCCTTTCTAAAGGATAAATGCCTTTCTGTCACAGAAATAAATAATGATGTGATATCATTAATATACAAATATATAAATGAAAATATGTAAATTAAGTATTCACAGCTACGAAACACCCTTAGCCAGGCCAACCAAGATGCAGGTGACTTTCTTCCTACAGTTGAACAGTAAAGATATTTAGCTGAAACGGTTCATAAAACACAGGTCAACAGCCACTTCATAAGACCTCAATATAAACACGAGTCACATGCATTCATTTAGCTTTGCTTGCATGTGTTTTTTTGACTCTCAAAGTGCTGGCAGCCATTGACATGCATGCTATGGATCACTAAAAACTACTGCTTTAGTTAAAAATCTTCTTTAATGTTCTACTGGAAAAGAAAGCCTAGATGGCCTAGCGCAGGTGAAAAACAGCTAATTTATCCTGCTACTGTAAGTAGATGGTTATGCAAAAATGAAAGTTATGTCATTATTTACACAAGTCGGTCCAAATTTGTATGGCTTTCTATCACTGAAAATGATGATAAAAGTTTAAATGTTTTGGGTTGGTTTGTGCATCCGTCTAAAAAAAAGAATTCTTTAAAAAGTGTATAGTCAAAATCTGAATTCAGTTCATAGCAAGTAAAACAAACCGGAAAGCATGAGGTTTCGCCACACATTGCTGTATGAACTCTTTGATTTCTGCATATGTCAGTTCATGGTGGAAATTCTGAATTGTGAGATCACAGCAAACCTGGTCCCCTTGAACAAAGAGATGAATTGCTCATAAAATATGCACGGCTCCATGTTCATATGTTTACTTTGGCCACACGTCGCACCTTGCCGTGAAGCTCTGCGCTATTACAACAAAGACATTTGTTCTGCATCTGCTCAGAACAATCCCAGTAATTACAGCTCGGTTTCCTCCACAGTTTTGATCCCTAATTGCGGAAAGCCATGAATTTCTGACCACACACGTTTCGTTTGAGCACCAAGCAGATAGGTGAACGCTCTCCTGTGAGCAATCACTACAAAGTCACCGACCAAGGAGTTGAAGGAGAGTTTAAGATAGCAATCTTTTCTCTGGCTATGTTTGTGAGCATGGGATATATGTTGCGTCGATGTGTGTGTGAGTGTGTGTGCATGCAGTGATGTTGACATTGTTCTGATTGACCGGATATGTTAAATAAGCATCTCTGCAATGAAAAGGGTCTCCCTCCCCCTTTCTCTCACCACATGTGAAACCACACAACGTCATGACAACTGCCAAAATAAACCTCAGCATCCTCCAAAAAGAGAGCGTGTGTGTGTGTGCGCTTCCCTGCCGTGCAACACGTCCATGCAGCGGCGTATTTAATAACCTTTCGCAAAATCTCTGAAAGAATGTGTTCAGTGACACCACAGAAATGAATTTCGACTGCCAACAGCTACACCATAACCATCACATGATTCTGAGCGATCCCCTAAATTTCACTCCAGAAGTTTTAGGTTTAAAGTCAAATATTTTGATGAGGAAAATTTTTTACTTGAGCAGAAAAGGCTTTTCTGAACTTCTGTGTTTAACTCAACCCTTTCTTAAACCCTTTTAAAGGCACTGAGGAATTTGACAGTAGCATATGGTCGTTGCGCTGTTATTTAGCATTTGTGGTTGCATCTTTAATTCTGTTGCTATTATGTTAAAAAGCCACATTTACTGCAGCTAAATTTGAATCTTGGCATTATACATTTTGCTGACTTGTGTACTTACATTGTCCTAAATATTTTAAAGAATGTTCAAATTCAAATAAATAAGCAATTTTAACATCATACATCCTCAATTTCCAGTTTGGTTTTTATAGAAAACAGGGTTTAATATGATGATTGTTTTATTAAGACTGCACAAAGTAGCATCATACTCATTCACTCACTATCCTAATCGCCTTAACAAGCATCACTTATAATGGACATGGTAACACTTCAAGAGCACACTCTGCAAAGCATCCGCCAGTGGTTTAGTTTAAAAAAATAGATGAATAAATAAAATTTTAAAAATGTATTTAACAAAAAAATTGCAGAACATAACTTTGAGTGTTAGGTTGCTGTAATATATTTTTTTGATCAACAACAGAAAACAAACAAAATGCCAGATACCATGATGGTGTCATTTCGGGAGCAAGTTGTGTTCTGTATGAGCACAAAATGATAATCTAGTACCCTATTATTATTATTATTATTATTATTATTATTATTATTATTATTATTTAAATATGATTCTTACTCCTGAAACAAATGTATGTGACCATAAGCCCTAGAGAACAGTTTAACAAAAAAATACAGATTTTGACAGAATTATGTTTTACTTTCTATCACAAAAGACAAAAATGTGACATTTTTAAAAATACCCTGCCCAATCTTTTCAGCATTATCAGAAAGCAAATGAAATAAAGTCTTAAAACTATTTTTTATAAGGAACACAACAAACGTTCTCTGTTTGTGTCAATATAACTTTCAGAAACCTTTCTGTACTTTCTTTAATAGTCTGTAGTAACATTAAAAATTCATCCTCTGTCTGGATACAGCATAAAAAACATACTTCATGCAAGGTTAGTTTAAGCAAAATCACTCAAAAATGGGCTAGCTCAAAATCCTACCTGGCTGTCCCTCATATTTCCAATATGTCTGATAGAAACCTACTGCAAAGCTGTTGCCATTTCAGTCAATACCCTGACAATCATCATCACCAAAAACTGCAACCATTTATGAATTTAGCAAACTGCTGAATAAACCTTTCCTGATACAGCTACTCATTCAGGAAGCCCTGCCATAATAAATACGATGATGCTGTGCTGTTATACCTGGGGCAAGTTTCCAGTTTTGTGTCCAAAATGATTTGTAGCTTATTCAAGAAAATATTATTCTAACATTTGTAAGACAACACAGAACTTTTTACTTGTTTAAAATGCCATTGGTCAGGCATGTATATGTAAACAAACGACTACAGACTGGTAAATGTACTTATGATAGCCCAGCAATGATTAGTTGCTAGGCCTACAAAAAAAATTACAGGCTGGAAAAGGAATATTAATAGATTACAACATCGCACTGCCTGTCTTATGCGGATTGGTAGTGAATATTAAAAAAGAAAATAGGTGTGTGTGTGTGTGTGTGTGTGTGGTGTAAGTGTGAGCTTTGGTTCAGCTCTGAGTTTGTTCAATAGAGTAGAACTGTAAACTTGTGAGAAATGCTCTGAAAACATACTATATAATGTATATTTATTAACAACAGTGTATTGCTATGCAGACTTTTACCAAACAAAACAATCCACTGGAGCATATTGTTTGAAGAAAAAAAAGACATATGTCAGTGAAGGTTGCCTAGAGTAACAGAAACTAACAACACTTTCTTGTACATACACTGTTGGTGTTAAAGCTGTTCCTGTTATACTGTTGCTTTGCGTGTTGCTTGAGCATGTGGTGTGAAATGCTCCTTATTTTCGGTTCATTTCAGACCACGCGATGTAAACCACAATATGAGTATAAAGGTCTTAGCATTTTTTTAATTAACAGGATGGACCATGATAGCTGAATTTAGACACAACATTACATTAAAATACAGTTAATCTCTTACTGTCAAATAATGCATAACATAAGTAACATACACAGCAAAACAAACATTAAGACCTCCTATGTAAAAAGTGGGTGTATGCCTAATATAAACAAAAGAGCATGCAGTAAGTCACATCAGCATCACCACACAAATTGTTAACATTATGCTTACACAAGTAGGATTGTAGGGAAGCAATAAATAGTGGAAAACGTCTAACATTTTCAAGTCGCTACATTTACTCTTCCTACTACTTCCATTCAATTATTACTAGCAAGAAAATGGGAAATTGTTACAGTACAATAACACAGGTATACAGGTCAACACTCAGAGCACCTGTTGACAACAATGAATGAGAGAACCACGCCAAAGCCAGCATTGAAATGTACAAGATCCGTCACCCGTAGGCATTTAAAATAAAGGCATTAATATGATTAATACATCATGTATTGTATATCATGTTATTATTAACATACGAAGGAAACATCTCGCAACGCAGTTAAAGAGATATGCAGTCTCTGCATCCACAAGGTACGCAGACATGCAAATTCACTGCATTTATGATTACTATATTGTTAATGCTTTATGTCACTTTTAAAACCGCTGCGGAACGAGCACTGTACGCATACTGATATGAATCGCTCCGTGTAAATGTAAACTTTGCTATGTTTTTACGAACTTGTGGTTGCAGTTTCTGAGTTAAAGCTTTGTTTTTATTTAGTTTGACGCTCGGTGTTGTGTTTTATTCTGCATAAACACATCCTTGAAGGCCCCTGGCCTGTGATAGCTCTGTGATTCCTATTGGTTGAAAACAAATTCGTAACACGGCTGCACGGTGAGCCTATTGGGTTCCTCTTTTCTGCACGAAATAACCGAAATAACGGAACATCTTATGCCTCACCTTCCAGAAATGTCCTCCGGCTCGATCAGAGGACTCTTGGTTAATTTGCAGCATGCGCCTCATTAATTAGGTGAGTAGATCGACACATCTTCGTAACTGTTTCTCTACAGCCATTTTTGGACGAGACCTCGAATCCTAAAGAGTGGGTGCTGTTAAAGTGGAAATGAAGGAAACTTATGTCAAACGCATTATAGTACACATAAAATTATATTATATTTAATCCGAAATAAAACATATGTAGATGAAAACTGTAATTTTTAAGAAAAACGGCATTGATTTTCTCACAATCTATAACAGAATCTCACATCCACCCCTTTTAAGACAAATGGTACAGCTCACGCAACACCGGTTCACTTCTGTGAATGCAGCCAATCAGCAACGACGAAGATGTCACTCACCAATCAGAGCACCTCCTACGCTATGACGAGCGTACAGTCGGCTTTTTTTTATCAGATTCAAGGAACTGCGGGAAATCTGAGGGATTATGCTGTAATCCTCTTCACGCATGTAAAGGGGAATTGCACCCAAACATTGCTAATACTAGCAACATAGATTTTCAACGGTGATGTACAACGTTCCGTGTTTAACTTAACACATTTAACTACAGTTTTAACTTAACACATTTAACTATAGTTTTATTCATCTAAACTGGATAAATGGATGTTGAAGCTCCTGACAGAGTGAAAGTGAAGGCATGAACAGTAAAAGGGTACAAGTAAACAAACGACGAGTGAGAGATTTATCAGTCTCACTAATCAGCGGCTAGTGTGGTGTGTGTGTGTGTGTGTGTGTGTGTGT
>CAIGQW010052810.1:5965520-5983945 GCA_903798125.1 Danio choprae
TGTGTGTCTGTGTGTCTGTGTGTGTGTGTGTGTGTGTGTGTGTGTGTGTGTGTGTGTGTGTGTGTGTGTGTGTGTGTGTGTGTGTGTGTGTGTGTGTGTGTGTGTGTGTGTGTGTGGTAAACTGGCTGTGTGTTGCTCAGTTTATTCTGTTTGTGCATACACTGCACAATCACTGTAGACTGGTTAAGGGACATGAAAATTAAGTTCTGTCTTCTTGTAACTTAAAAAGGTTACCACCATAGGTTACTTCACCATGATGGTAAGACATTTTAGTAGTTCAAATCATCATTATAATTGAAATGTGAAATTAATAATTATAATTGATAGAAATAATTTACTGTTTGACTGAAAACACAAGTGTGGATATTACATTTTTTTCTCAAAACATTTTACTTTTTCAAATCATGAGTTGCACAGCAAGCTCCAAAACCAAGTTCTGTACAATCAAATGTTGAATCAAGGTAAAACGTTAATTCTTTTGGTCAAAAAGGTCTAGCCAACGCCAAAGAGTTAATGACCTAGAATCTTGAATATGTTTTTGATCACTTTACTGTTATGTTTCTGTAATTTACTAAAACGTTTATCAAGATTATTAATCACATTATGATCCTACAATTTGTGTACGTAGCTGATGGAGCTAAACATCAATAATGTTTTTATCTATAGTTAGAACACCAGCTGTATAGTTTATCGCTTACACAGATTTGAACAATCATATTTGAAAGTTATGTATTTGGCATTTTGCTTTTATTATAGGACAGTGCAAAGGGAAAGAAAGAATCAGTGAGAGATGTGAGAGGAGAACAGCGTTTGAGAAAAACCTCAAGCTGGGACTCAAAATTGTGTTGTTCAATGCGCTGCTATATGCCTAAGCACTTCCCTCAAGTCTATGACTAACTCAACAAGTAATCTTGTACCAAACAAAAACTTAATAAAAAAGTGAATATCTGAATAAATTATAGATTGTGGTTTACACTTCAGAACTTTCTCTCTTTAAGAACGGGAAAATCTCCCATTTTAAATCCAGACAATTGTATTTATACATAAGTGGCATAGAGTCACAGCCTTTTAAAACAGTATGTCAGTTCACTGATATGCATTTTAAATCTGGCCTTTATGTCTAGCAAATAAACATGTAGTTAAAGCAACTTGCATAAACAAAAAGAATTTCAGGTGTACTATACTGTTATTGACTAAACATTATGCAGCCTTGATGTACTTGAGCCTTAACCCCAATTTAAGCAGTTAATTTAATCATTATTAACATCACTTCAAGAGAATCACACTTGAATTATAAACACTGAGAGAATCAATGACACTACTCTTCTAAACAATGAAATGAGCTCACCCTCCATCATTTATTGTGTGACGATCTCCTTTTCAAGATATCTATTAAATAGCATAATGAAACAGTTGCCGTAGTGCATCTAGATGGCAATAATTGTAGTTTATAAAGGCTGTAAGAAGTCTCATACAAACAGGCAGTTCTCTTAAGTTAGTTTGTTTTTCTCATTAGTCTCAGGAATATTTGTAATGGTTTATAGTGATCTGTCCTGCAACAGGAGCCTATTGAATTAGAAAGCCATTTGTCTGTTAAGCCTATCATGGTCATTATAGAAGCAGAAAAAGGTGAGTCGATGAATTGTTCTACTGGGGACAGTAAGTGCGACGACCCGGCTGTTCATCATCCATCTAGAATAAAACTGAAAGCTTATACAGGGTACTTTTACATTTGGGTTGATTTCAAGGAACCTTGTGTTTTGGCTTCTTCTGAAAAAGCTCTAAATGCCAAAATGAAAGTGGTAGTGGATATCTTCCTCAAATAGCTATTTTGCAGCCTCCAACTTTGCTCTCTGTCGTGACAGAAGTACACCTGACATAGCTTTTTAGTTATGTATCAGGTTTTTTTTTCTCTCTTTTAACATTGATCCTTAGCCCCACAGAGTTGACACTGGGTCCATGACACAGGCTAGTTGAATGGATGTTGTAAAAAAAGGCAACATTTTATCATTTGACATCCTTTTCTTTCATTCCTTTTCCTTTTATACACACCGTAAGTTATTATGAGTTGAGAGGCTGAATCTGTAGCTAGTTGCAGAATTCCTGACCACCGGACCCCTGTGCCCTGCATTTCGGAGTGTAGTTGAACAAACAGCCTCTTCGAGCTTCTGAAAAATATATTTCTCAAACCATGTTCCTTTAAAAATATACCCCGTTCATTCTTACTCCTTCCCATATTGTACCGTATATTAACCTTTAGTCAAAACTGTGTAATGAGTGGCCCATGTATGTCTAGTGCCCTGTTCAAGTTTTTACATTATTGGTAAAAATTCATCTACAGCTGGACACTGTACATGGTCTTTCTTTATTTATTTGTAAAGTTTTTCTCCTTTTAATTTATATTTATGTAATCTTACATTATCTACTGACAGCTGTCAGTATGGATGAAGGGTCACTCAAAAGTAAAGGTGATTATCGATGCCATTGTAGAACGTGCTGATTGAAGTTCAACGATAATTTGTTTACTGAAACAATAAAAGCTGTAAAATATATACTTAACTAACAGTTATCTCTAAAGCTCATGATTTGTGTTTTTTTTTATTTAATTGTCATTATTATTGACAGCTTTTAAATGTGAAAATTTACAGTATGTCTGCAGTTTCACTTTTTTCATTTTTTTAACGATATTTTTAGTAGTTTGAAACAATATATTGTCTAAGATATTATACAAATAAATGTGTACAATATCAAAAAAAAGCACTGGCAGTTTATTGCCTGTTTTTACATAACCAACTCAGATAATATATGGTTGCAAATGTCAATAAAACTCAGCAGGGTTTTGGAATCAAGGTCCCAAAATTCAATTTAAAAGATTAAATAAACCTTAAACATCGCAGAGCTTTGAGAAACTCTTAATTAACATATCTTTTATTTGTTACAGTGTATTTAAGTGAAGTTTATTTCTAAACTAATTTCGAGAGGATCACGTGCTTATGATTGCTGCGGCTGGTCCCACATTATCCAATTCATGATTCACCAATCAGACGATTCCTAAGCCACTATAAATACCCTAAGTTTCATATCACAGCCATCTTTGTTTTGAAGAATCCCCCCTTCCACCCCTACTCCTCCTTTCCTAGATGGGTGGCACGGTGGCCCAGTGGTTAGCACTGTTGCCTCACAGCAAGAACATCACTGGTTCTAGTCCTTACCAAGCCACCCGATATTTCTGTGTGGAGTTTGCACGTTCTCCCCGTGCTCACGTGGGTTTCCACCGGGTTCCCCGGTTTCCTCCCACCGTCCAAAATCATAATTAATTGACTAATCCAACTCGGCATCATAGACATGCTCCTAGTAAGTAGTCATCTCAAGAGCAATCACTATCTGTTCATTAGCTACTACAGCAGGGGAGTTCTCGAGATCTACCTGAGCTCAAACTCCCCTCTCACCTTGCAAACGGGATGGAGCCCCAGGCTCGAGGATCTATGAGCTCAGGGCTCTCTCCCGGGACAGCATGCCAAACAAGCTTTATAACCAATCATCAGCTAAGTGTGAACTCTTGAATAGGCCACAGTGAAGCATTTCACCCCCTAGATCAATTCAAAATCACATAGTTCACAACAATAGGTGAGAAACAGCATGGAAAATGAGTAGTATGTCTAAATGTAGATTATTTATTAAATAGTAGATGAAAAGTTCCCTAGTGAATTACTTTCAATGACATTCTGAAGTGTTCATCTGATGGATATTTTACCATCCTGTAAGGTCACTGGTGAGGATTTGTGAACAGCTGGTAGGTCAAAAGAAAAGGACAGCACGACAAATGTAGCACATCTGGATTACATTAAATCAATACACATTCACACCATATAAAACATACATTGTTACTGGTTGCCAAGTAATTTCTTATTAAATAGAAGTACAACCATACACAACCAGCATAAAATAAAGTCATATGAGACTGGAGTCTTCCTCAGATGTGAGTATACCTTATTAAAACTGTATTATTATTATTTTTAAACTTTAAATGTTTTTAATGAAACAGAGAGCACCTTTAAAATAATGTGATGCTGAAAAGAAACTAGCATTCTGCTAGTATGACAAATCTATCCACCAAATGGCAGGACTTGAATGGATAAATACCTGCATTCTAAACATGGAACTCTCTAACCGCTAATGTGAGGAGAACAGACTGAACCAGCGGAAAACAAAACTTAGGAAAGTAATAAGGAAGACGTCCAAATGCTTTCTGTGGAAAAAGTTCCTTTGATGAAAGCACCTGAGTAACAACCGTTTCTCTTTTTATTTCTCCTTTTCTTTTAGGTGTGTTCACATCTGCACTTAAATGTGGAAGATCTTTTGATATGGGGAGCCTGAAGTGTGTGCACTGTATGTGTGAGTGTGGGAAGCACATGATTCTTCCTCTCAGACATGCCAGCAAAATAAGCAGAAGAAAGATATTCGCGTTCCAACATACACAAAATAAATTTTAGCTGTGGTTGTGAGGTGAATTTTTGACGGAACATTTGGAATGCATCTATACTAATCTGCGTGACAGACTTAGCTCACCCGTACAACCTGGAGGACCCAGAAAAAAAAACAACTGTTTCATACGCACGTTTCAGCTAAGATACTTCTTCCCACACACTCATTTTTCCCCATAAACGACTCCTGGGTTCTCCAATGTTTGGCTTTGTGTACTAATTTTGAGTCATGCATATTTTACAATGAACTCTTTTTTTTAAATTACATGAATCAATATTTGTTTACATATCTTTCTCCTTTTCAGTTAAACAGGAAATGTTTCATACAAAATAAAAAAAAAATGACTTTAAAATATGCTTACAGAAATATTTGTTGGACAGAAATGTTTGCTCATGAGTTTGACACACCTGTGGTCATGAATTTTACATGTGAGTTGCAAACATTTTGAATGCATAAAAAACTATTGCTAAGATTTGTACTGTATTCATCTGCAGGTAGCAATTCTGCATTTAGTTTACAAGCAGAATTTGATTAGATGTGTCTTTTGGACGTTTTGTTTTGGGTGTGGTCAAATACTCCTGGGTGTCAGAACCACAGCCCTGTCCTGGGATACTCTAGAGAGGAGGAAGTGAGATCATATATGACCTTGTTCTTGGGAAGAGGGCTGTGTGATGTGATTGACATGTCAATCTTGCCATCAAAACATTCCATTGTTGGGCCCTTGAGTTCTTTTGGGCTTTTGAATAGTTTTGTCGTGGCATTTGTGACTGCATTTTCCATTGAGCGGCAGTAACCTCAGCTCAACACTAAACTTTATGAAACATGTAAACAAACTTATTTGGGTTGTGTAACTTTATAAACACCATGAAACCAAAATTCAGGTTTTGCTAACATTAGTCCAAAGGGTTATTTATATGCAGGTTTTAAAAGTTGACTAAATTAAATTAAAATCCAAAAATACTGATGAATCATTTTGCACTCAAACGTATGTTTTTTGCGACAATGCTCTGTAGAATGAGAATGTCCCTCATCCTGAAGTTAAAAGGTCCCATTGTCTATTGTCATAAGTGCGGTGATGTATGAAGCACAGTTCATACAAAAGTCACACTTTAACCAAGCAGTTTTTGTTGGTAAACACAATAACTAACTAACAAAATCTGCTATTTTGTCTTCACAATACCTGTTGATTGAAAACAAGAAGACCAAACCTTCAATTGATTTATAAAATGTAATCAAGGCTACCACCACTTCAAGAATATATAGGCCAAACAAAAGTAATATCCATGGCTCTTGGCAATACATTCTTGTCTTCAAAGTCAGCTTTCAAAGACACTTCATTTACAACATTAAAATCATTAATCCACAGCCCCAGCAAACGGTCCTGAGTGCATTTGTGAAAATTTGGAGCGCAGGCCTCTTGTTGCTTAATGACGTTTAGATGAGTGTAAACTCACACGTGAGCAGACACTGTTTATATACAGGAGAGAAGGAGGACACAACGAGTCTTATATTGTTTATCAAAAATAGATGCAGTAGCCTGTAAAAAAGTTGATGTGTGAGTTTCATCTCTTTAATACCATCTGCAACTGACTAACAGTAGAACAAGCTAATTGTGCCTCTGTGACCTCAAACTTATTGGGTACTTTAAAATGAGATACTTTCTGTAAGCCCTTCAATATATTGCACCCAAACATCCTGCTTCATGTCAACACAAAACAGTGCACACAAAGCCATTTCAAATCAGTCTTCAAATCAGTTTAGTTTCTGGAAAATGCCCGCTTCAGTTACCTTGATCCTTGATGGTTTGTCCCTAGTTTAAGATGATTACATTTCTGTTTACTGTCATTGTGTAATGGAAGATGGCTAATGCCTCATGCTGAACGCATTCCCAAGGGTTGTTCGAGTTTCTCCATTTTTTTTTCATCCCCATCCATCATGATCACCACACTTCTTTCTGTCTTTCAAAACATACCTGCCAGTTTCTTACCATAAATGTTTGTTTTTTCACCCTGTATCTCTTTATTTCACTGGTTGTCTTTGCCACCTGTGTTTCTCTTTCTTTCCTCTCACTTTCTGTTCCTCTCCTCTGTTCTCGCCACTTTAAATCACCTGCTTTTTCACTGTGTCCATGTGTCAATTAAATGAGCCTTACACAAATAACTTCTAGATGATTTTGCCTCCCGCTTTATTTTTATGTATGATTTCCTGTTTCTTTAGCAGTCCTTTGCATTTCCATTTCTCTTCCTTCCTTTTTCTCTTTTTCTCTCAATCCTTTACCCCCCCCACACACACACAACACATAGACACACCATCTTCTCCCTTCCCCCACACAGCTGGCGGCCTGAGCTGTTAGTCCAGATGGTTAGGAGGAGAGGCAGGGGCTTGTTCTCCATGTAGCCCCACAGCAGGCTCTCTGTCCTGGGCAGCCGTGAATCGGCTCCCCCCTGGACCAACTGGAACTCTACCCCCCCCAAACAGCACTGCCAGCATTAATCTCCTAAATGATCCCGCCAGGAGGAGGATCAATACTCATTTACAGAGACGCGGCCCCATCCATAGGACGCTCTTCCGTGGGGGTCCTTTTGTCCCCCCCCCCCCCCCCCAACTCATGTTGCTGTCTCTCCTTCTATCTTGTCTCTTCCTTTTACACTCTTTCTTCCTGTCTTCATTCTTTCTCTTAACCCAGTGAAAGGAAAAGGTAAATGGGACTTGAATAGGTAACAGGTGAAGACAAGGATGTACAGTGAAAAAAAATGACTGGATAAATTGGCTGTAGTATGAGGTCAGCTGCTTTAATGAAAAATAAAACCTCCGCTGATGAAGTCACCACACTGCTCCTGTTAAACCGCCACCCTCAGTGTACCCAGTGGATTGAAAGCAGCAGCTCTTGGATGGCAGATATTGTTGGGATTTAATTTGGTCCTGCTGGGTGGTCCCGTCACCAGTACCCGGGAATAGAGACTACTGGCATTTGGACTGCTATTTTAATAGCATGGTGAGTGCTATTATGCAGCTTTAATATTTGCAGTAGCATTATTTTTACTCTTTGTTTTCCATCATTGTGAGAAAATATGACTTCATGTTGAAGTGGCAGCATCCAAGGAAAATGGGAATAGACCGGACTTTCCACAGAATAATGGCCCAGTCTTTTTCCAGTCGGTTAGCACCAGCAGAGAGAGAGTGCGTGTGTGGTTTTCAAAACGCTTCATCATTGATCTCTGATGAAGCCTGCCCTTCACTGAAATGCTTTTCTTCTTTTTCTTTTTCCCTTAGCCAGGGAACGTCTGTTTTTCACCTTCACTTTGTGCCTGTGCTCGCCGCTGGCCCGCCTGCTGGACCTTAGTGGCACCTGGAGCCAACTCAGCTGGACAGCTGCTCCGGGCTCTGGCACATGGCGAGAATTTAACTGGTGCCTGGTCAAAGACTAGCTAAACCATGAAATAATATTTTTACCGTTCTGCCATTCCAAGACCTCACTGTGTCAGCACAATTTTGTCGATTTCTTTCAGGACAGTGGCACCACATACAAATGAATGTTCAGAAGGATGATGTTCGTTTAATCCCCCAAAAGCCGCTTACCTCACTTCTTCCAACAAATTCTTTCAGCAACTCTACTCTACCTCAGCCCCCAATTACTGCGATGGTTATTGCCAGTAGGGGAACATACCTCAAACCCCTTCATTATGGACAGCCAAACCTGTCCGCCCTTTTCCACATCGCTCTTTTCCATGCTGCATGTCACATTTCTATATATATAGGAGGGCAGAAAGCCCAATGCTAACTCTCTTAACAAGATTCTATGGACATTAACGCTATTATTATCTGTTGCTCTGTAAAGCCTCCTCACAGCCACAGAGCACTTTGTCCTGTTGAATAATTCACTGTCAGCAGCCATAGGCAGAGCGAACTGGCTTAATGATGAAGGGACAGGCACCTTACTCAGCTCTGTCCGTTGTCTGTTTGATGAAGTGAAAGAGGCCATGGGTTGGAGAGGGTTAGACAGATGACGAGGAGGGTATTTGAGGCTACTACCAGGGGCGTCTCTAAACTAATGTTGAAGCTTTTTTTTTCTCTGCAAAGATTCCGCTATGTACTTAGAGGATATTGCTTTCAACACAGAGCTTGTCTTCTCTCTAAACATTCAGAACGAAATTGACCTGTCATTTGTCTCCAAACCATTGTTTCATTTCCCTTTCCATTTCCTGTTCTCATGACCATTGCTCACCTGTAGAGCATTTGCAGATATGATTAAACATAAACGGCTTTTGCAGTGTTTAAGAGGGTCATAGTTCCTTTCAGAACTCATTATCTGGGTGCATTTTATGGAAACAGTTTTCATAGCGTGATCACATTGGCAGCTGATGTGCAGAATGAGAACACACAGGATGCTGAAGGAATGGGGTAACCTAAAAAAGACAAATCTGTCATCCAACAAAGAAAAAGAGATTATAAATAGTTTACTTGTAAATAATCATTACAGTTAAAAAGTGAAGTAAATTAATAATTTATTTGTTCATTAATGTCAAATCATTTTGCTTTGTTGATCTCATCCAAACTGCTCAACTGATGTGTTGTTGATTAGTGTACTCTTTTCTGTTACAGTTATTCATTACTCATTATAATCTGTAATACTGTCTACACTATGGAACGTTATTAGTAACCGTCATTATGTCTACACTGGCAGTATGCCTAAAACTACTGAGAGGCAACAAAACTCATGCGCAGTGTAGACACTTTCAAGAGATTAGTTCAAGACAAAAGTAGTCAATTGAATTTGAGTTACTAATCATTTTACTTAGTTGATCAGACTGAATAAAAAATTAACTTTTACAAATTGTGATGTGATTCAAAGGTTTGGTTTTAATGATTAAAGTCCATGTTAAATCAAAATTTACAATGTTGTCTTGTTATCTTGTTTATTCTTTAGTTAAACAGTTCATTTAAATCAATCCACTGAAATATATGTGAAAGTAAAATGATTAGCCCTCCTGTGAAATTAATTATTTCTAAAGTATTTCCCAAGTGACAGAAATAGTTAATATTAGTTATTTTGTAAGACACTTCAGCTTAAAGTGGAATATGTGCTTAACTAGGTTAATTAGGTAAACTAGGCAAGATATGTAAATTTCTCATTGGATAACAGTGGTTTGTTCGGGAAACTAAATTTTAAGAGGGATAATTATATTGACCTTAACAATTGTTTACATTTTTTTAAAGATCTGGTGTTAATGATTAAAGTCCATGCACACATTGTTATTCTTTAGGTAAACATTTAATTTAAATGAATACACTGACAAAAAAAGACATTTGTTTTGGTAATCTTCAATCCAAGACCATTTGCATCTACATTTGGAGTCGCGGTCCTTCTTTGTTGACATCAGTATCTTCACAAGCCTCTTACCATTAATTTGCTATGAGTAAATGATGCACAAAAAGAAAGCCCCACCCCCTACTCAATATTCAGTTTCAGTTGGAAGTACATCAGCATAATTAAATAAATGTCTCAGCAACACGAATCACACGGACCACTTTTAGGATACGTTTGTGATTCTGTTACTTTTGAAGTCTTGGTCCCCATACATTTCCATTGCAAGGAAAAAACTGACTAGAACCAGATTTAAAATGTCTCCATTTGAGGAAAATACCATACCAAGCCATACAAGTTTGGAACAACATAGTCTTATAGTCCCAGAACTTCACTCACATCAGAAAGTCTGGACCTCATGGCAGCTTTCAATGGCTATAGACAGCCCAAGCGAGCATCCAACTAGCATGTAAAGCTTCCAGTCAAAGTTAATTGTTCAGCGTCATGTTTATGGGGGGCATGAAAATATTGTCCCCGTACAACAACAGACAGGTATGCATGTTCTTTAACCAGATCCCTTCGATGTCTTTTAAAGATTGTATGACGTGAATGTCACATGCTCTTGAAAAAGTGTGCTCATTACTACAGTTGTAAACATGATGGTTTGAGGTCATAACTGCTTTGTTACAGCAACACACAAGATAAATCAGACGATGACTTCAAAACTCCCAAAGGTTTTCCATTTTGTATCCATCAGATGTTCAGCATACATCACTAATCTCTACCTCAGACAACTTGGAAGTGTAAATAAAAGTGTACTTTTCCAGTTAGTGGCACTTTAAAAGTAAATGTTGGATGAAATTAATTGGTAATTAATAACAAATCTATTATTTATTTTATATGAGGCTTGTTGACATGACGTTGCATTTTCACTGTCACACATGACAGAAATGAATATAATCAGTATTATCATCATTTAAAATGCAGTAAATGGTTAAATATTTCATCTTCCATGTTATAAAAGCTGCTGTGTTATTACATTTTTGAGCCATATTTTAGTAGCTATTTTAGAATCATTTTCTTCATCCATATATTTCTAAAAACAGGAACTTGATTCATTTTGTCACTGAAAACCATGTCCTCTGGTGTGACATTTTAAATGTCATTAGTTAAAGGACCCCATTCAAGATTGTGAAGGCCATGACGTGCACATTTAAGTTTTTGTCTTTTTCTCATATTTAACTTTTTTGGAAGGAACCACTATAAAAATATTTTGTTATCCTTTGACATGACAACCCTATTTATTGAAAATGTCCAACATGATGGTCATGGTCAACAGTCATGGAGGAAAAAATAATATTCATAATTTCACATCAAATAAATAGCACTAGGGGCCTCACGGTGGCGCAGTGGGTAGCACGATCGCCTCACAACAAGAAGGTCGCTGATTCGAGCCTCGGCTGGGTCAGTTGGCATTTCTGTGTGGAGTTTGCATGTTCTCCCTGTGTTGGCGTGGGTTTCCTCCGGGTGCTCCGGTTTCCCCCACAAGTCCAAAGACATGCAGTATAGGTGAATTGGATAAGCTAAATTGTCCGTAGTGTATGTGTGTGAATGAGAGTGTATGGGTGTTTCCCAGTGATGGGTTGCAGCTGGAAGGGCATCCGCTGTGTGAAACATATGCTGGATAAGTTGGCGGTTCATTCCGCTGTGGCGACCCCAGATTAATAAAGGGACTAAGCCGAAAAGAAAATGAATGAATGAATAAATGAATGAATGAATAGCACTAAATTAAGATAAATTGTATTGGCATTTTGAAAATGTTTGTTTTATGAGTTCATTCATTCATTCATTTCGGCTTAGTCCCTTTATTAATCTGGGGTCGCCACAGAGGTATGAACCGCCTGTTTTATGAGTTGTTTTAAAGAATTTTGTCACACCATAGGACATATTTAAGGTACAGTTCCATAAGAAAATTAAAGTTGATAATATTAGTGATTTCTTATATTTCTCATACATCAGACTTTAAACTACATAAATCTACTTTTCTTTAAAAATGGTGTAAAATCGTTATTATTTAGTTGAATATATTTCAGAGGATTTTTCTTTAATACGCAGCATATCATTGTGAGATTATACAGTGTCTTCAGTCAATCAATGCGGACTGTACACTGCAGACCCATGCTAAGTACACCACACCCAGCTGAGGTCTGACAGAAACCTGATAGTCATCAGGTACAAGAATAGCCCTTCCCGCCGCTGCTGCTGCAGCGCTCGCTTTTGTGACCTGTAACAGAGAACGGCAGACCTTCAGATGGTACCGTGTTGGTACTTCAGTCCAAAGTGTCCTTGTCTTCAAAGTCATGAATGCACAAGCTCATGTTTTGACTTCTGCATAAAACTCTAAAAGACGTTTTATACACTACCAACACTACAAATACTAACATTTCATTTGTGTTGCATCATCTAATGTTACCTTAAACATTACACTTTTTCTAACTTTTCTCTGCCATTCGGTTGCTTTTCACTTTTGCTGTCAGTCTCTCTCTCTCTTTCTTTCTCTCTCTCTGCCTCTCACGCGTTCTCTCCCTGGTCAGAGTCAGAGGAGTAAACATCCCTGGGGAACAGCGAGCTCTTTCTTTGGGTGGAGGACTGAATCATTGCAGCGAGGGTCCCATGATCCTCCCTGTGCCTTGGGACACACTGCATTCCTCCTCCTTCCTACTCAATCACGTACATAGTCAGATGCGCATTGCCTCATAGTTTAATATGTTAATACACAGACCCTTCTACTGCACATCAAGAAGGGTATATACAGATCTGGCAGTATACAGGTGGTAAATAGCGTAAGATCTACTGTCACGGTTATTTAATAATCTGACAAAGTTTTTTGCCATCCTGAAGAACTGTGAAGTTCATTAGATATGCTTATTTCACTGCTGTTTAGATAAAATATTCTGTTACGATTATATCTGCGCTCTATTTAGTGCGTAAGGCACCGATAGCATCAGTCATGTGACATAATATTTAATAATTGATAAATGAATGGCACTGCTTTGAAGTTCAAACTATGTTCCTTTGAATTCAGTATGAACTAAATAAAAACATTTATATATAATTCAAAACTTAGGGGGGAAACTGACTAACGTATAAAAGATTTAAAGATATCTGCATGATCTTGTCAGATAGTCTTAAAAAACAGTTTTTGGTGAAACTCAAGTGATATGATTATAATGGAGAAACTAGGGTTAATTGTTACAAGGACTGTACAGTATGTCAGAACTATAACATTCCTAATACAAGCCTTTGCTAATGGTCTTAAATTAGTGTAACCTTTTATTTATTTTATTTGACTTTTTAAGGGCCTCACAGTGGCGCAGTGGGTAGCACGTTCGCCTCACAGCAAGAAGGTCGCTGGTTCGAGCCTCGGCTGGGTCAGTTGGCGTTTCTGTGTGGAGTTTGCATGTTCCCTGTGTTGGCGTGGGTTTCGTGTTGGCGTGGGTTTCCTCCGGGTGCTCCGGTTTCCCCCACAAGTCCAAAGACATGCGGTATAGGTGAATTGGTAAGCTAAATTGTCCGTAGTGTATGAGTGTGAATGGGTGTGTATGGATGTTTCCCAGAGATGGGTTGCAGCTGGATAAGTTGGCGGTTCATTCCGCTGTGGCGACCCCAGATTAATAAAGGGACTAAGCCGAAATGAAAATGAATGAATGAATAAATTAATGACTTTTTAACATTTTATCCTTTAAAGTTTTTTTGTGTATTTGTTTTGCAAAAGCTTTTTGAATGCACAGTAAGAACAATATTATACATTAGGCAAGGGTTAACATCATAACAAATATAACAAGGTTTTAAGGTAAATAAAGCAGGTACAGGTTTCCCTAGTTTTATAAAGTGGAGATAGGTAATCATGTGTTTTAATTATACTCTGCATAGTGTAAAATTTAAAAAAAAAATTTGATTGAAAAAAGTTTGATAACTTTTTTTAAAGAGTAGCAATGAAATAGAAATATATAATGCTTATTATAATTAATAAAACATGTATTATAATGTAATACAGACATTAATTAATATTTAACAGTAGGCCATTATTATATACATTACAGATCATTTGTAATTATTTTATTTATTTTTGTAGCCAAGACTTCTGTACAGATAATGACTTTAATTAAAGTACCCTTATCAAATATGGGTCATATAAGTAAAACGTGTGACAACTAGCCTCAGTGACCATATGCAAAAAGACAAAAGCTTCTTAGAGCAAGTTTTATGACAAGTAGTTTTGTGTTTTATCATGAATGGGAAACAGTTGCTGCCAAGATTGTGATAGTGTGTGTGTGTGTGTGTGTGTGTGTGCTAGAGCGTGCGCGCGCAATAAACAGGTGCACGCGTCAAACTTTCCCCGCCCCCACTCGCACTGTAAAAATAATACATATTATGACGCTTGATTTAGTTTGCGTGTTTACCGTTGCACTTTCCCGTAATGTTTGTTTTATGTAGACGGTCATGCCTTCTCTGAACTGTCAATCAACACAGACGCTGAAGTGCTCTAGTCTGTGCTCACGGACAGGTTGATCGGTGACCGTTTCGGACAGGCAGCAGCGCCACGGGGAGCGCGTGGTGTGAGGGGCGGGAGTTGGCCAGAGACGGGGGTCTGAGCGCCAGAGAGAGAGGTATAGGAGCCAGAAGGTAATGTCGTAAAGCCGAGTGTCGTAAACCAGGTGCAGGGAGGGGAGGTGGAGTAGAAGGGAGGGAGGGGAGGTGTGGGGGCGAGAGGAGGTGACTCTCCAGCAGCATTTAGACACAGCGAAAGGATCATGGCGGATGGCCCCAGGTGTAAGCGCAGAAAGCAGGCGAACCCGAGGAGGACAAACGGTGAGTAAAAACCCTTTGCTTTGCTTGGCGACGGCTGATTTCATTAAACTCTGGACTCCGGGCCGCTGGCAGAACTTCTCGAGCCCTTCAAAGTGCTGGAAAGTAGCGCTGTGTTATAGCCCCTATCTGGTGTACCGTTATACCTGCCGCGCTCGCGACTCTCTCTCCGCCTAGCGGTACAGAGCGCGAGCGCGGACCGTTATTCGCAGCCAGTCCCATACAAGTGACTCTCGCTTTTGTTTCCCTTTTATTCCCCTTAGCCTCGAGTTCACTTTGTTAAGCTTTCTGATTAAAACAGCTACTTAGGATCGGGTCTGTTACTCGTCACTGCTGGGTTTTCCTCTTTAGATTCGAACGAACTGAAACTTATTTTCTCGCTCAAAATGTACCTGTTTGGTCCAATGCGGCTGGTTTGGTTTCACACGAAACAGACTGAGCGATTGAAGTGGTGGAAATGCTTTCATAAATACATGTTTGAGAACAGACCGCTTTTTCGGGAGGATTTTGTTTTATTTTCGTTAACAGCAAACTTTGTTAGTATATCTGCAATGGGCTGTTCCGCTGTCTGTGTGGTAGCAGGTAGCTAGCGGCTAGCAGAATCCTAAAAATAACCTTTGATGGTAAACATTTTAGCCTATGGTGATGGATAAACGTATTTATATCGCCGAGGTGACAGTTTGGCTTGTTTACTTCCTACGGAACAGCTACAAGTCGCACTTTTGTCATCTAGCTGAACAGAAAGTGCCTGATAACAGCAGCACGCTGCTCTCCGGTGCCGCTGCAGTAGAAAAAGGGGGCATGTATTCAGTTCGCGGTGATGTTTGACAGGAAAGTTTCTTCTTGAAGTTTACAAAGCACAAAATAAGGGTGTGTTTATGTAACAGTTCTGCCAGTCCATAGGCGTCCCCGCGGGATTCGGAGCACGATGCCAGTTAAAACAACCTGTTTGTGCAGCCAGCCTGCACATTTCTAGTTGGGTGGTAACGCTGAGGAGAAAAGGAAAGGAATCTGAAGGGCTGTCTGCTGCTAGAACAACTGCTGCAGCCTATATAAGGAATGCGTATACATCCCGAGCAGCGCAGACAATCCTGATAAATCGCGCTGCTGCAGCTGGACTTACTGCACTGACAGTTTATTTGTTTTGGGGACTTTATGCATCCGCTTTGTAACGCACCGTCCGTAACTGTGTAGTTTTGTGTGTAGTGGATAACTTACTACTGAACTAGCGATTTGCGATCTTGAAATATAACTATTTACCTTGTATGTTGTGCACAGCAGAGGCTTAGACGTGAACCTAACTACATTTACTAAGGGAATCGATAACGAAAAACGTGAGGCGTGCTTCACCTCTCGCATGCGCGCGTGAGATAAGGCAACATGTACTCAAAGGCATCGTTTTTATTCAACCAAACTCGGTCCTTTCCAATTAAAATGCATAGTTTAATGTTTAGATGGCTTAGTGGTGTTCAGTGTTTTTCATGAAGACGCGAGTGAAGAAAGACACTTTTCCTCAGGCTGACGCCATGCGCGCGCCATGTAGCGGTTCTCTCAGCACGCGCGTCTGTGAGCGACCTGTAAATATGTGTCTACCTGATCGGAGAGGAGGACAAAAATGTTACTTAGGTTTTTCATAAATGCCATCTGACCATCTTGCTCGTTTTTTTGCTACCTGAACTTGCTGACAAGGAAGGAGTCGTTCCTTTTCACTCTCTGAGATACATTGTCTCATTTTGAAAGCAGACGGGAGGCGTTTCTCGTGCGTTGCAGCAAATGTCAACTTGTGCAGGTATACAAAAGATATATATGTAGTGTTTTTCGCATGCCTTCTTACTCTCAGCTGTTGTCGTTTGTTTTTAACTGCCTGTTATCATTCGGCTTTCTATAGCGCTTACTCTTAAAAGCACCGCTTGTGCAAAGAGCATCTTCGGTACTTGCAGGTTCTGGGGCATCGCTCGTGATCTTTTCCCATGCGATAAAAGCATAGGCGTGTTCTGAAATGGTTAAAGCTGGAATGACTTTAAACAGTGAGGCTTGAGTGTCATTTTGTTGCGCTTTTCTGCCGTGTTGGATGGAAATAAGTGCTTTGTCATGGGGCGTTTGGCACTGCTCACCGCACTGCAGGTATCTGAACGCGGAGACGCACCTGAACCGTGCGTCAGCACCTTGTACTTGTCACTTGAACACCTCTAGTTATTGTATTGTTGACACATCATGCCATTATTTGTTAAACGTTATATTTTTCTGTTTAATAAAGCTTGCGTTTTAATTTTAAGCTCCATCATGTAATGTGTTTTTTTTTTTTTTTTGCTTGTTTGTTTGTTAAAAAAACAACAATTTAAAATTAGGATTAGCAATCAAACATAGGCAGGCGCTTTACGCGTCCTGACCGTTAATTATCTGAAGTCACGGGTTGACCTCGGAGCGCACCCGCCGAGTATCAGCGCTCCCGGTGCGTGATCAACGCTCCGTGATTGTGCGCGTCCCTGCGTCATTAGCATACGCCCCTCCCCCTCCGCGCCCCCGTCAGGAGTGTTGATCAGACCGTGTATAATTGGAATGTGGCCGCCTGAGTGCTTCGCCGTTTGGTGTAAAGGCCAACAGTAAATGTTCACTGGAGGCAAACTGTCTTCTAGATAGATTCACTTGGTGTTTACCAGACTTACGTTCGCTTTAATTACCATAATCAAGATGAATTTAATGTTTTTATTTCAACTCACTTTACAACTATTTTAATTCAGCCAATGAGGCCTTGATGTTTGAATCTTCTACTGAAGAATGTGAATGATACTATTTGTTCATAACATCTTCAGCTCTAATTAGAATTCAGACAACCTTTACCGGCTTAACAATAACAATTAAAAAAAATCTCCCTTAGGTCTTCTGTGATGTTGCTTGTTGCTCTTATCAGTATAGGACTAATTGTTGGAGGCATCGCAGTGCTGATAAATCACAGATGGAACAAGTTGCAGCAATGAGATGAATGGTTACACATGCACATAAATATGTGCTTGAAACTGCAAAAGTGAACAAACTAGACATATATGTAAAACCTAATTCATAATTGCCAAAACACTTACGTTTACACAATGTACTGATAATGGAAAGTTTTATTTTGAGTTTTAAAAAGCTTCTCATACAGATAGTAACACTAAAAAAACGATTCCTATTCATTATGCATGCCAGGCTAATATTGTCACTGTATGTCATGGTATCTTGAGCAGCACAAACACTTTCTTAGTCTGCTCTTGTTGAAGTGGTTGACTATTATTACTCATGCATTAGCAATACTCATAATTCACAAAATTCCATTTGTGTAATTAACTTAAATTAAGACAATAACTTTATAATTTTACAAAAACCTTGAGACCAAAATGATTGTTTTAAGGCCCCTCAAATGCAGCTGTCATGTAAATTATGTCCAATGCACAAAAAAGGTTTTCACTTTAGTTGAAAACAATGTTGTGGAAATGCCTCTTCAGTATCTTAACTTTCGTCTGTTTGAATGTTGAAAGATCCAAACTCTGGTATCAATAATCCAAAAAATTCCATTCAACGTTTATGTGAAAATTTCAATTTTCAAAGATCATGATAGCTTATAAAGGTAACATTAATTGTTGGAGAACTGTACATTTTTTATATTATTTATATATATATATATATATATATATATATATATATAATATATAAAATATATATTTATCTATAAATATATATTAATTTTATAATATATCAATATATTTAAAAATTGATATTTTTACATAAA
>CAIGQW010052810.1:6026545-6042766 GCA_903798125.1 Danio choprae
CCCCCAGTATATATTGCATCTGTGGTATTTGAGTGGGAGAGAGAAATCCCCATTTCCGGTTGACACAGGTGTCTGCTCATGTCTCTGTGTTCTCATACAACAGTTTGGTGCTTTCTTTATTGTCAGTGTTCATTTTGGTAAGGTTACTTTGACAACGGGACTTTCCCCATCCTAAACAAAGTGTGGTATGTTAGCATCTAAATTCAGCATGTGCTGACCATGAGCAGCACTGAACCCTCTCCGCTCTGCTTATGACGACAAGAATGAGGACAGAGGAGGCTGATCTGATAGAGGAACCAGTGGGAGGAGAGAGAGAGAGAGTTAGAGAAGGTAGTGAAACTGAACGAATGAAGGTTCAGGTTAGTGAACCATATCTGCAGGTACAGGACTGACTGACTACCCAGCGGGCACAACAGATGTTTCCTCTTTATATCTACACAACAGTGAAGCACAATCACACATGAACAGACACAAAGTCTAGCAGCATGCAGACACCAAACAGGCTCTGATAACACACAAGTGCCACAACATACCTCCCATACTTTCACTAACAGGTAATGAATGCACTGCTGTGCCATACAAATGTACCTAATTCACTTAGATTAGAGCTACAGTCTCCAATTTTATCCCTTAAAGCTCAACTTTGATAGTCAAAATGACATCATTTTCAGAGGAAAAACAAAACTTTTAAATGATTCATTCAGGTTTTAAAAATGGCTTAAATATAGCATTAGACTCTTACCTCATTTAGTATACGTATACATTTGAATATACCAATTAGACCGACCTCCACTCACTCTCACCAGCTGGGACCATTTTCTCTCATTCAGCTGAAGTAGTAAACACCACACAATGGCAAGTGTCAACTTTTGATTAATTCAGACATGTTTGAACTAGAAACTGATTATGAAGAAGGGTGGTCTACAAGTTGATTTATCGCTCTCTACAATGTCCACACATAACTATAATTGATATCTTTAGCCTTTAGCTTGACTGTGTTATCAAACTGGTAATAATAGGTTGCTAATGTTACTCAAACCATGTTGGCATTCAACTCAGACAGTTATCTTCTAAAGGCCAAATTATACTTTGTTTTATTATTACATGTTGAGATGGTATTGGAGTACTTGACAACCAAAACAAAAATGGTGGACATTGGTATTGGAGTACTTGACAACCAAAACAAAAATGGTGGACATTGCCAACTACTGGCCTGGCATGAATAAAGCAGTTTGTAGTTTATGTACAAGATAGTTTTGGCAATGATGTCATCTGTATGCAACACTTCAAAAACCTTTCAAATTTTCAGCACTGGAGATTTAGTATGTTCATAAAACAATGAGCTTCTATGATTTTCGTAGTTTTAATGAATTGAAAAGCCCTAACCAATAAATTGATGGGATTGGTTTCATGTTTATGATTGTAGCAATTTATGATTGTTTGAAATTTTGTTCTATAGATGCAATTTTATGGAAATCATTTCTCAAGGGTCATCTTTACACAGCGGATGTAAGGCAGCCCTAAAGCGTGTCTGTTTCTGCTCAGAATTCAACGGTTTACGTAAATACACATTTTTTGAAAGTGTTTGGCCCTTCAGGTTTGCTTTCTGTGCCACCTTTGCTGTGTAAATATGCTTTAAAATGATGTTGACTGACGTATTTCCTCTTGGTTTGCTTTAAGCATATTAAAACACGTTAAACGTAAACAAGTTTAAAAACTTGATTTTCCCCACAGGTAATTTTTGATATGAATCTTCTGCCAGTCAGCACACATGAGAGAGAGTGAGTTAAGCCTGTGAATGAGGTCGGTCTCACCTCAAACATAAACACGCTAAAGTAAGCGCTGACAAAGTGAGGCTGCACACACTGTTATCATAGCACAGGTATGACTGCGCTCTCTGACCTTATTTAGAAGAGCCCAGTTGCGCTGAGCGAGATTAGCTCAAAATACACACTCACATAGTCTCACATGAAGGCCAGACACACAACATGCATGGTCAGATGAAAGTTCTCAAAGTCGCCCTTACTCAAAAACACAGTGTATTCCTCACGGTGCATTAACACATTAGTATAAACACCCGTAAGAATCAGCAATCACGCTTAGTGTACATTAGCAGTGTGTTTGTGCTTTATGTGAACTCTTCCTCAGTGAATAAAGGAGACAGCCTGTTGCGACTAATTAGCTTCTTTGCATTGGCTGGATAATGATGCACTTGTGAAGTGTCGCTGTTAGCAGGGCAAGTAGCGCCAATGCCATCATTACATAAGTGTAAGCACTGACTCCCAAAGGACAGGAACTGGGAAAAAAAGCATGGGAGAGCAAGGCGAATGAGATGTGGGAGTGTGAATATTGTATACTTACAGTACATAGAACTTGTTATGCAATTCGTTGATGGTGTTGTGGCCTGTAGGTTTAGCCATGGTGCTCTTGAAGCAAATAGGTCTGAATATATACAACTCTGAAGTGTTTTTTTGAAAATGATCAGCTGAGAGCACCTAGGGGGCACAGTGTTTAGCTTGTTGGTTGCGATTGTTGGTGATGATGTGTCCTGCTCCTCCTGCACTGTGATTGGAAGACTGTGTAAAAAGTGACAATGATGGCCCCAGCTCTCAGAAAAAAAACAGCAGCATAGCCCTTAGCATGAAATAGCCTCCAAGTGCCTGATCACATTTTTAAATAAAGTATGCACGAGTCCCATTTAAGACAATTTAAAAATAAAAATACTAGCCTCGAGGAAAAAACACTTCAGCTACTAATTGTAACAGCCATTATGAATATTAATTTTAGACTCTGGCTCTTTGATTACATTTCCTGCCATATACACATTTACAGAATTTTCCAGAATGTTTGAGTTTAATAGAATTTCGCAGTATTTTACCACAATAAAAGCTTAAGGATCTGACATATTACAATGTTTTAAAGTGAAGATTTGAGTAAATATAAAAACTTTATTGTTTTACTGGGATGCTGATTAAGACTGTTGGTTTAATAATAAAAGAACAGCCATATTTACTTTTAAATTAAGATTTTTATCTTCCTCTAATTATCAGCTCATCTGTGTCGGCTAGAACTTTAATATCGGCGCATCCTTCAGTTTCCCATCTCTCTTCCTCTCTGACATCACGATGCGCATCACATGAATGCTAAATGCTTTGCAAACTGGGCCACGCTGTGCTCCATCTGCCTCTGTTGCCTCACTCATATCTCATTGGGAACAGGTTGCCCCCTACAGGCCAGAGCAGAGAGAGCCCAGCCTCTGAAAAACACTCACTGAATGACATGAGCCGCATGTGGAATCTGAGTCTTTCTGCTCACTCCCCAGACGGCCAGAGATGTGTGCGGTGACCGGCTTTTGTTTGATGTAATGGCTCTGTCTTGTTGTGGTTTGTGTGTGTATATGTGTATGTGTGTGTGTATGCGAAAAGAATGCTGGGTGTGGATGTGGTTGGAAGCTTGTGATGCTGTGTGTGTGTTTGCCCATGGAAAAATTTTTGTGCGTTTGTGCGCAATAAAAAAAAATGTTATTCAGTCAAAACGTGTATGGTCCAGAAGGGTTTGCTTTGTTCTTCCAGTTCTGTATTGTTATTTTTTTAGTTTTCGAACACAAGGTAAAAACAGAAGAGTGTGTTGGTGTGTATTGAAGCTTTGGTTTATATATAGCCTGGGTTCTAGCGCTGGGTGTGTCTTCATTCCTCCAACGCTGCTTCTGTGTGTATACATACTTCAAACTATCACAAAATCCAGCTATGCGTTATGCAGTTGTTAAAGATGCTACAGTTCACATTTGACAGTTTTTTTGTGACAGAAACATCTGACAGGATATATTCACATAGCAGGTTTGATATCCCAGCTCAAAAGCTGCTCAATACCCATTATTTGTACCATAATTGACATGACCAAACTAAAATGTGTTTTAGATGACTAAAAAGAAAAACTTTTCAACATCAAAAGTTGTCTGAGCAGAGATCAAGGACCCATAATGGAAGCTGAAAGTCTAATGGGGAACTTTTCATCAACATATTTTAGCATATGAATATTCTATAAGTTGATGTAGTGTACATAAAATGGAGTATATTACACTGTAAAAAATGCTGGATTCCACGCACTTATTTCATGTTGTCCCAACACACAGATTAAGTTAACTTAATTCATTCATTCATTTTCATTTCGGCTTAGTCCCTTTATTAATCTGGGGTCGACACAGCGGAATGAACCGCCAACTTATCCAGCATATGTTTTACGCAGCGGATGCCCTTCCAGCTGCAACCCATCTCTGGGAAACATCCATACACACCCATTCACACTCATACACTATGGACAATTTAGCTTACCCAATTCACCTATACCGCATGTCTTTGGACTTGTGGGGGAAACCGGAGCACCCGGAGGAAACCCACGCCAACACGGGGAGAACATGCAAACTCCACACAGAAACGCCAACTGACCCAGCCGAGGCTCGAACCAGCAACCTTCTTGCTGTGAGGCGAACGTGCTATCCACTGCGCCACCGTGAGGCCAGTTAACTTAATTGTTTTCACAAATTTAAGCGTATTGAACATAAATCAATTAAGTCGTCACAAAAAAACTCACGGCGTCATGGTGGTGCAGTGGGTAGCACGATCGCCTCACAGCAATAAGTTCGCTGGTTCGAGCCCTGGCTGGGTCAGTTGGCATTTCTATGTGGAGTTTGCATGTTCTCCCCGTGTTTGCGTGGGTTTTCTCCGGGTGCTCCGGTTTCCCCCACAAGTCCAAAGACATGCGCTATAGGTGAATTGAATAAGCTAAATTGGCCATAGCGTATGTGTGTGAATGCAGGAGTGTATGGGTGTTTCCCAGTGTTGGGTTGCAGCTGGAAGGGCATCCGCTGCGTAAAACATATGCTGGATAAGTTGGCGGTTCAATCCTGCTGTGGGGACTAAGCTGAAAAGGAAATGAATGAAAAAAACCTCAAGAACTCTATTGATTCAGCTCATTTTAAATAAGTAGTTTAAACAAACAGCAAAAACACATTTATGAGTGTATGTAAGGCATTGTATGCACTAGTTTACACTCAAAAGTAGTATATTCTGGGATTATGGTGTTGCTATACAGTTGCTAGAATGTTCACACTACATCTTTGCAATGTTTTTCACATTTTATCCATTAGGCAAACATTTTATGCCACATTACTGCTGTGCATGATCAAAAGTAACCGCACATCTCTCCTGATCAAGCCCATGTTACAAATGCTGAGAGTTGTGTGAAGCACCAAAGTTTAATACTTAGGGTTTAGTTTAATTCGCTAACGCTATTATCAGCACCAGTAACATGCCTTAGGAAGCACTACTAATTAGTCTTTGCAGCTGAAAAGCAACAGTGCAGTGTGTGCCTGTTGTTGTAATGAAGGTTAAAAAAAGCCGACGCAGCATTCTGTCGTTATGGTCGAGCCACTCAGGGAGAGTGTTATGATTGGACATTCCACGCATAGCTTCCCTCACCAGGGTTGGAGGAGCGAACTAGAAGCAACTCTCACTCCTGGACGAACAAAGAGACCCAACTATCCATTCTTACTGTAGCCTCCTCCTAAAACACTCAATCCTCTCACCGCAAAGATAGCTTTGGAAAAAAAGGCACGTTCTTAAGTGGTGTTTGCAATGGAAACCCAATTACAGGACATTTTTTTTTGTGGAGATCCCCCACCTTGTGTTGTTATAATGTTGGTTCAGACAGGTATACAGCCAGTTACTTTCCATACAAAGGTGAAACTAGTCCAGCGATGCAGAGCTCAGGATTCAGAGGTAAACGTGGCTGGTCGCTGTGAAGAGGAAAGCATGCTGTAATTTACCGCTCTTGTGCCCCCCTCAAGATCCCTTCGTTGGTGATAAATCCCATGAACAGAATCCTGAGCGAGGTATCAGTGTGCCCCAGCGATTATTTTCTTACACCACAGGCCACAATGATTAATATGTTCTGCAGAGAGGGTTCCAGAAAAGAGACAACTCATGAAAGATTTAATGCACTGTTTGTTCTCTTAGCGCATTTGATAATTATGCTGGCTAATTCTGTGCACTTCAAAATGTAAAAATTCATATTTGACCCAAACTTACAAAGGGTAGCATTTTCTATTTTATAATACATTTTAAAAATGTTAATTTATTCCTGTGATGGCAAAGCTGAATTTTCAGCAGCCATTACTATATTTAATAATGCAGGATAACTTCCCCTCTGGGCCTCACAGTGGCGCAGTGGGTAGCACGTTCGCCTCACAGCAAGAAGGTCGCTGGTTCGAGCCTCGGCTGGGTCAGTTGGCGTTTCTGTGTGGAGTTTGCATGTTCTCCCTGTGTTGGCGTGGGTTTCCTCCGGGTGCTCCGGTTTCCCCCACAAGTCCAAAGACATGCAGTATAGGTGAATTGGGTAAGCTAAATTGTCCGTAGTGTATGAGTGTGAATGGGTGTGTATGGATGTTTCCCAGAGATGGGTTGCAGCTGGAAGGGCATCCGCTGCGTAAAACATATGCTGGATAAGTTGGCGTTTCATTCCGCTGTGGCGACCCCAGATTAATAAAGGGACTAAGCCGAAATGAAAATGAATGAATGAATGAACTTCCCCTCTTTTTATATTTAGATTACCTTTGTACTCCTCTAACACTGCATTTTTTAGTTAACCTTAAACAACTAAATTCAATAACACTTATAAATGAAATCCTCAGCATCTCAAAATTATTCACAATGTTATGATGCCTACATTTAAATTTCTAATTATTTTATTAGTGCATTGATAGATTCTTTTTGTCAACTTTGATACAGTAACGTATGCTTCTTGGCTAAATCGCTGATTGTACATGCTCTTGAATAACCTCTACATTGAGATTGAGGGGTCAAGTAGCAGATGAGAATGTTCTTAGAGGCAAAGACTCATGGGAAACCTGCAGCTCACCTTCCTAAATGACAAATCAATAACTCTTGTCTGCTCGGAGTCTCATGTGTCTTTTATCTGAGCTGGAAGAAAGTTCGATTTATTATTTAAAGGCTTCATATTTGATGCACTGTACTGCTAACAAGCATTTGAGCTCCGCACAGGTGAGTGGAGATGTGCGTGTACCCATTTAGAGCTCGCTTTTAGAAGCATTTATCAGTGTGCCTTGACAGATGTCACCACAGTGCCCTAGGGAGCATTAAGGGGTGGCGAATGTGTTTGCTTTTAATAGACGCTTTGAGAATTTATTTTTTTAAATCACCTGGAGTTCTGGCAATACTGGGGTTATCATACAGGTACAGAGAAGCAGATTGGAGTCCAGTTTTGACCCAGTCAACATATCGCTTCACTGGGTTGATTGTAAAATCCATAGATGAGGCATAGCTGGAAAACTGATTGACCAGTAGGAATGTAGACTCATTAGGCTAATGGTTTCATAGGCTGACATGACATATTCATAGTGCTGTGCGTGCCGACAACTTGCGCAAAGATCGCTGATGGTTTTGAAGGAATGTCGATGTTTGTGTTTGGATACTTTTATGTGATATTTTAGGAGATAGAAAGTACATTTAGTAATATAGTAGAGCCTTGGCCTCGTGGTTAGCACACAAGCTCAAAGTACGCTTTTGAGAAATATGTTAATCATATACATGTTGATTTTGGGTTGGGTAATGTTTTTTAAAGGCTGCGTGTCAAAATTTAAACTGCTTTCAATTTTAAATATTTAAATATTTATAATATCCTGGGATTTTTCCTGGCCATAATTCTGGTCGAAAGTGGTCCTTCAGAAACTTTTAATAATGATTTAGTATTCAAGTAGCATATCATACTTCATGCTTATCAGTGTTGAACACGGTTGTGCTACAAAACACTTTAGTAGAAAATATATATATTTTTTTAATCGAAAACCATTATTTAAAATCTATATATTTCAAACACGGGGCCTCACAGTGGCGCAGTGGGTAGCACGATCGCCTCACAGCAAGAAGGTCACTGGTTCGAGCCTCGGCTGGGTCAGTTGGCATTTCTGTGTGGAGTTTGCATGTTCTCTCCGTGTTGGCGTGGGTTTCCTCCGGGTGCTCCGGTTTCCCCCACAAGTCCAAAGACATGCACTATAGGTGAATTGGGTAAGCTAAATTGTCCATAATGTATGTGTGTGAATGAGTGTGTATGGATGTTTCCCAGTGATGGGTTGCAGCTGAAAGGGCATCCGCTGCATAAAACATATGCTAGATAAGTTGGCTGTTCATTCCGCTGTGGTGACCCCAGATCAATAAAGGGACTAAGCCGAAATGAAAATGAATGAATGAATATTTCAAACACGACGAATGGCTTTACTTTTACGTTTGATCCATTCAATGCATGCATGTAAGATCTTACAGGCAGTGTGAGAAAGCAAGTTTAATGTTTAACCTGGTCCAAGTGATTAAAATGTTTTTACATTGTTATTATGAATATTTTAAATATTTAATTTCTGCATTAAATGTTCTTTTTAATTTATTTCTATAGTTTTTTTTAAATAGTTGAAAGTCACAGGGGAGATATAATAAATAAGAGAGACAATAAACAAGAATTAAACCACAAAATTATCTAGATTTCTTAAAAGAGTATTGCTGTTAATTGTTCAACAACGATAGCATGAATCTCCTGATTTCTGACCAAAAAACTTCATTTATTCAAAACACGAGTAGCATATTTGTACACTGACATGTAACCATTCTATTTCGAGGTGTCAATGTTGAATGTTTTATGCGGTCTCTTATGTGTCTTTTATTTAATAGTTTGTTCTTCCTGTGCCTTTACACAGTTTCAGTTTACGGCTCCTGCATAATGTGAGCTATTCCTTTCTCTGTAAAGCGTTTGTTTAGTCACTTTTCCTGTGTGTACCTCCTGAAGGCTGTAATGAAATTTCTCATGTGGAACGGCGGAACAAGGCTCGTGGCTGTTTGTCATGGATCATTCGCAGTGAGCTCACACACACACACTCTCCACTGTCCCTTTACTTCCGTCTTCTGCTGACTAGCCACACCGTTTGCCTCCCTTGGCTGAACAGCTTGATGGGATTGGTAGCATCTCCTTCACAGTACACCGAATTGACTGTTGTGGCGATCCGTGCATCACTCGGATAGGTTTGACAGAACTTGTGGCTAGTGAGCGATGGGACTCTCTTTACGATCACATGATTTTTTTTCCCCATTTTGTTACAGGCGCCATTTTTACAGCCAGTGACTCTACATCCAACTTTAGACGCACCACAGGTTTTTGCTCTGATCCATGACCTTAAGGCTGAAGATGAAGTGTGAGATAGAAAGAAACTAAGAGGTTAAGAGGTTTGCACATGCCCTGCACAGGTGGAGGATGAAAATACAGGCCAGAAAAATAAAAGAAGATTGAGTGTGAGAGAGAGAGAGAGAGAGAGAGAGAGAGAGAGAGAGAGAGAGAGAGTTGGTTAAAGAGTGCAACAAAAAGCACAAAATCAGCTGAATGTAAATGTGCCAGATAAGCCCAGCAGAAGAGATATGGTGTGTGTGTGTGTGTGTGTGTGTGTGTGTGTGTGTGTCTATGGGCAGCCCCTGTGCTGACTTTGCTCCTCTCAAAGGAAAATTGATTTGGCCAGAGAGAGGTACTTAGATGAGTGGAAAAGAAGAATGACGGAAAGCTAGAACGGTGAGAGAAATGGAGAGAACGGAGGAGGAGGACGGAGAGGAAGGATTTCTGGTACACCTATCTTTTCCCAGTGAAATGTACACACCTGCTGTGCACGATCAAAATATTTCACACATATTACGATGAAAATCACTGCGGTCTTTTGCATCACTTTCATTTCATGTGTGATTATCTGTATTGGAAAATACCATTTAAAGGGACAATTCAGCCAAACATATAAACTGTCTCGTGATCTGGTTCCAAACTTTGATTTATGGTCTTCTGTGAGGTATGAAAGACGACATTTGAAACATTTTTTCAATGGTTTTAGTCCATGAAACTGTTTGTCCAAAACAACAGAGTCGCTCTGACTTGCGAAGTGTTTTGGACACCAGTGACTTCCATTGAATGGAAAAAAGCAGCAGGCATTTATAAAAATATCTTCTTCTTTTTTCTGTGAAGAACGAACAGTATGAGGGTGAGTAAATGGCATTTTTCAAATGACTTAAGACCTGTATACATCAAGGATGATGATGACAAAGTGAGCCACAAACAATAGCGACAAACCTGAAGTTAAAAAGGATTTGAAACTGGTCCCTCTTTTTGTTTAATTTATAAATCTGAACATTCAACTTGCGTTTGATTTATGCATGCTCCATTAGAGGCCTTGTCCTGCCAGCACTTACCTTTAACGAATGAGAACTTGTTGGGCGAGCTCACCACTCCGTCATGCACTGTTTTAATAGAATGTCAAATCACACTTAGCCTAGCATGCAAACACACACACACACACATTACTAATTAAGGCCGTCTGGCCTGTTACAGAAAATCAATGTGTTTTAGCTCGATCCCTCTCTCTCTGCTGAAATGGAGGTCAACCAGTCCCTCCTCTTTGTCAAAAAACTAAAGAGGCATTTAATCGTTACAAAAGTTTGGTTTTTTTTCTCCAGTTGCTTATCTATAAATTATGACCCTTTTTAGTTTTATATACGGTAAATCATTTTACGATTACAGAACCTGAATCATCATTTCATGATCGAGATGATCTGATAATATCTGACTGTTTCCACACTGCAGGACCGTTTGGCCATGAATGGCTTTAACACAAGCCGTTCTGATTTATTGATTCAATCTGGAGTGATTCTTTGTCTCTGGCTCCCTGAAAGACACAGGAACTGCTCCACTACTATTTGGCATTTAATTGAATTATTCCCTCAAGCACACTTCATCTCTCTGCATCTCTTCAGTCATCTCTCCCGCTTTAACAATTGGTTTGATCTGAGCTGCTGTGTCTCTCTTTAATCATGTTTGGCTCTTGTAGTCATTTTCGCAAACAGCATCTTTTCCAAATCTTGAGGGTTTCATCAACCCTTCTGTGGTTTTCAAGCTCCATGTGTTAGCATTCTCTTTAAGTGTTGTGTTTTCTCTGTCTGCAGTGAGTAACTACAGTCATGTGCTGGAGGGTCAGTCAGACTCCGATGATGAAGATAAGCTTCACATTGTGGAGGAGGAAGGGAGTCTCCTTGACGGGGCTGACTGTGACAGCGTGGCCCCTGATGATGACCCCAACGGGACCACTGACCCTGACGGCAGATGGGACGATGGTAAGCCCGCCTGCCCTGTTGTGACATTTTTAATAAAGAAAGTGCTGTACATACAGAGTCTCAGTTCAGGTTCACCTGATCAGACAAGTTTCTCAGGAAGTGTTTACATAAGAGACAATCTTGAGTTCAAAAACAGACAGATGGAACAGAACGCAAGTGCCTTGAGAAGGCAAACTATTTTTAAATTGACACGCTGTCTTAAAATGTAAATTTTGTGGCAGGATGCTCTGAACACGGTACTAGACTTGATACAACCACCAAAGACATCCGTCTGAATGTCTACGGCTTTAGTTGTGGTGCTTTTCTGTCTAACAGCCAAAACACAGCTCACTGTCATCACATTAGTTAAAGCTTTTTTAGATGTTAAAGAACCTCAAAATATATATTAAAAATAATATAATGCAGTGTTTGATGAAAAATACTTAAATGTGAAATATCGCAGAGTAAAATAAAAATGTATAGTCAAATATAGTCTATAGTATAAATTCTATAGTCTATATATAGTACGGATTTTATTATACATTTTTTTGTGTACAAAATCCAGTTATGTCTGTAGGAATCTACCCATATTGGTATTTTTGAGGGCTCGAGATTTCCCCTGACAGATTTTGCAGTGCTTTTAAGTTTGTCATACAGATTTGTTGTGTCAGGCAGCGGAGAGCGGTTTGTATTGAAAGTGACTTCTGTGTGAGCTTTACTTACACCAGTACAATATTCCCAAATGAACAATGCACTTTTGTTTACAAAATTGATGAAATGCTTTAGTCAGAAAATGTGGGAATCTAGAAAAATTAGTTTACACAGTCATTCAACAAAAAAAACACAGCGTTCAGCAAAATGTTAGAGCGATCTATGTGGTGTAGTGTCGTTATGGTCATTCGTAAACGACAACAGGCTTCGCGATGCAAGAATCTGTTATTTTATCTCATATGTGTCATCGTGCACAACAACCTACACTGCATCTCGGACACTTCACAAAAATAAGATTTTTTTTCAGGCCTTCAGTAGTGAATTTGTCACTACCGGCATCATTGGGTTTGTGACACGAGATACCAAATCTCCTATATTTAAATAGTCAACAGCAGTCACTACTTTTATTGTTGGTTTGCATGACTAATCGTATTTATACCACCACAAGAAGACACATGAAGAGACCTGAAATGGCAGTCAGTAAAAATCGTATTCAGTAGAAGAGGTCCAGGTATTCCTCTCATTGGGAGCCAAGCAGCAGATTTAGCGAAAGCTAGATGCCACAACCCTGAATGAAAAAAAGTTTTTTCAGGAAGTCAGGACAGTAGAGGTGGTGCAACTATAGCAATAAACCACACTTGAAGCAGTACTATACTGCAGTAGAAATACAAACCGAGCTGAGCAATGTTGAACTGAAGCCAACTGAGCCATGCAGAACCATACTGTACTGTGCAGAGGAAAAGCGGCTTATGACACTGACCAATATGAGCACAGAAGCTTTTCCACACACACAGCAATCCAAAAAATAAAAAACAATGACAAATACAAGTTGGAGGATAGTTTGTGGAGCTATGGCAACAATACTCCTATCTTTATGATTTTTTCTGATAAAACAGTGGCAGCTTCAATGCCTTTGTTTGTTTACAGTCATGTTTCCACAAATTGTGCCTCAATGACATCACACACAATTTTATAGACACAAGCTATGACTGGTTGGGAAGCAACATACAGTATAGCCTGAATTCTCTTGTTCATGACTGATCAGCAAAATGACTGTCTTTCGCAATTAAAAACAATGATTGAGATACAATTGAGCACCATTCTTCCTTTCAAGCACAGGCATTTTTGTCAGAAAACGCAGTCCTTCTTTTTATTGTGTTGCTGAAATCTTGGCTCTGTCAGGATAATGAGCCTTGATGGAGGCTGACTGGGATACAATAAAGCTCTTTCGCCTTCGATGAAAAGGCATTTCTCCTGTTCTTGGGTTAATTTGTATTGCCTGCAGTGTGGGGATTGTTTATGCTGTAGAGGCTGAACACAAAGTCTGTTGTGTGTGAGCTACCAGGGTGCTGTTGTGCATTAAGGTTAGTGTTGCAGGACGCCGGCATCATGGCAGGTAATATACCGCTGCTATAACCACAGCAACTGCTTGCACAGCAGCCTCTCCTTCAGCTTTTTCAGTCAGTGCATTTTCTGTATTGCCAGGTTTGCTTCAGAAATTCATAACTCTCTGTTATTTTAATTTCTGCCAGTATTCATTGATTCATTCATTCCTCACTGTCAGTTCTCTGCAGGACGGAGCTTCAGTGAAGAAGAAAGTCATTGTTTTTGGCAGAGCTCTCCAAACATGAAACACTTAACAGAAATCCAAGTTGAGAGAAGGGACTACTCACACTTTCTTTACCTCCACATCTCCTTTTTGATTCTTTGTTGTAAACTCTAACATTTTCCCAGAATTCTTTGTCTCTCCACTCGTTTAACATGTTGCAGCGCAGGATCCAAGCACCTGTTGTGCCTTTTCTCTTATATTTCGTAGCTTTTCCCTCTCTATTGCAGCAAGAGGCCCAGATATACGAGCCATTAGGAGGTGTCACATAGAGGAATTGGGCTGTTGAGATGTAATGTGCATTGTTCTCTGTTCTCAGATGTCGTGTTTGAGTTATATACACTTCTCTGCCTAAGCTTCCCATCATTCATAGAGCTCAGGGCTGTAAAGCAGCCACTAGCCGTAATGGTTCAGCACTATCGGTCCAACTCTCTCTCTCTCTCTCTCTCTCTCTCCATTTCAGGCTACCCTGCACCTTTTATTATTTTCTTTTTATCTTGGCAGTGATCTCTGTTTTAGAGTACCATCTCACGGACTCTCTGTGGTCTCTCCAACCGGTGTTTGTTTTATGCCTACAATTCTTCTGCGCCCCTCTACCTCAACCTCCACTTTTGCTTTCCCTCCATCTGTGCTTTTTTCTGTGCTTCATTCTTCACGATCAGATGACTTAGCCGCTCGCTTACTGTCAGCTCTCATGTTCTCGGAGATGAAAACGCTCCTCTTGGAGTCAGTTATGGGGTAAATGCTCTGTAAACCAATACATGATTACTGCGGTATCGATGGTGACGCTGTATATCCAATTCGATATGTCATATGGCTCCATTCTCCAGTAATTTTACCACACATTTCTTGAACCGGCTGTAGGAATCAGCTATTTACGTAATGTGGTGAGCATAGGCACCTAGCATAATGGAACAAGGAACATGGCGAATGTGCTTACCTCATTTTTTTACTGTTGGGGAGGATTACTTTCTATATTTGACTCATGTTTTAAAGTGCATGAGCATATGGTGATGGAGAAATCGCTCACCGGGGAACTTGCTGTAAGTGCCTGACCGTGCTTGACTCATAATGGAAATCCCACCTCAAGTTTAATCAGGAAAAGTGAAGCTGTTGAATTCTGGGAAATGTAGTGCTGGCTGATTGGCCATGCTGATAACAATTGGTCCAGTTCACGTTTTACCTCAAATACTGCATACTTTGTTTTGTTTTTTTACATTATAAATGTCTTACATTACATACTGTCACTCTTCAATTTAATGCATGCTGGTAAACATCTTTTAAAATCTTTAATTTTTGTACTTTCTATAGATATAAAACCTTATTTTAGGACAATTCAACCTACAATTTGCAAAAAATACTCGCAACGTCAGTGTTCACATTAATTCAAAATAATTACAATTTTGAATCATATTTATCTCTTTGCCTTATTATAATCAACGTATAATTTTCAAGCACAAGCCTCCACCTACTTACTTATACAAGAAATACCAGGGTAGAGAATTTAAAAAAGCACAAATCACTTTAGGAGAGTTGTCTGTTGTTCAACTCAGTATCTGATACAGGCTACATTTAAAGGGTCATGTGAACAACCCCACAGAAAAATCTAATTTGAGCAGAAAATCAGATTTGGGCCCCATTCAGCTGCGGTGAGAAGGCCATAGTAAACCGTAACTGTTTTCATAGTGGGTTTAATGGATGGTGTAACTGCAACTTACAGAACCTCTCAAGACTCCATGTACATCTCTTTTCAGTCGGTTTCTCTAGTTAACCGTCCAAAGTTAAAGTAAATCTACCAGCAGGGTGAACTGTGACACTCATGTGACTGAGCTTTAGCATGCTAGCACGTCAACCTCAAATCAAACCAAGCTTGTCACAAAACACTCATGCACTTTATCTGACCTTCACCCTTAATGTGTTTAACAAGGTCAGGATGTCACATAGATTATACGTGCGTGCAAGTGTGCTACTAGTTTTTGTTCAAAGAAAGTTTCAGTTTGTTGTACAATCACAAGATCGATCTCAGTTTATTATTAAAAGTCCTGAGGGGATATTGTCCCTCAAAAGATCAGGAAAAGTCACAGGACTTTAATAATGTGGGTAATAAAGTGATTCTTGGAACTGGTGTAGTATCTGAGAGTAGAATGAGTGCGTGTCTCTATCTCTGGCCTACTTCTGAAGTGAGAGTGTCGCGGCTGCAGTTGTGTTGTGATGTTATGACAACAGTGTGCAGTAATGGCTGGAGAGTGCTGGGCAAAGCATGGAGTACGAGCGCTGGTAATCATCTGTTCTTTCGCTAGCAGAAAAGCCTCACACCCAGATTTCAACACGATGTAAACCACTCTGGAACGACTGGGAGGGACCCGCTGGAACATTAGCTATTGAAATTCACTGGAGATCGTGATAGAAGATGATTTCAGCTGAGTTTATCTTTTTCATTGTGCTCGTGGTTTTTCTGTCTGCAAACGCCAAGAGCGTGCTTTAAATGAATATGCAAATGACTCTAGAAAATTTGCATAGTCCTCTATTACTCTTCTTGTGCCTATTACTTGAAGAGCGAGTTAATCTGATTAGCAAAATTACTGACAAATGTCTTTTTTGTATCACAAAAATACGATAGTAGTTTTATGATTAGCAAATTAGTTTTTTCTGTTTTTATTGTCATTTAAGTTTTTTTTGCGCACACACAGACACACACACACACACACACACACACACACA
>CAIGQW010052810.1:6067766-6084608 GCA_903798125.1 Danio choprae
CCGTGACAGGATACCGGACCAGCAAAACATTCCCGGAGATATGGACGGTCTCACTAATACTTCCGGGATCGCCGCTGATCCTCACCCGGAAGCAGCGGCGTCGAGCCAGCAGCCGACGAATCCTCCTGTTAACCCGCTCACTATGTCGAGCTCAGCCCTCTCTCGTCCCGCCAGTTATGCTGGTGATCCGAATACCTGTGCGGGATTCGTGCTGCAATGCTCTCTTTACATAGAGACCAACTCTGCATCCTTCCCCAACGAAATTTCAAAAATCGCCTTCGTCATCTCTCTCCTCACGGGCCGAGCACTACAATGGGCTAACGCCCTCTGGGACGCCAACAACCCCGTCTTTCACTACTATCACTCCTTCACCCAACACTTCAAACAAGTATTTGGCACAGCACTTTCATCACTCTCAGTTCACGATGAACTCATCTCCCTCACTCAAGGAACACTCACCATCCACGAATACACTCTGCAGTTCCGCACTCTCGCCGCCAGTAGTGGGTGGAACCAGATAGCGCTATTAGCCGCCTTTCGTCAGGGACTCACACCCAATGTTCGCCAACACATGGTGATTTATGACGATAACGCCGATCTAGAGGTTTTCATCAAGAAGGCGATTAGCGTCTCTCAGCACCTCAACGCTTGCTCCACCCCTACTGGTCATCATCAAGCACCATCTCACCATCCTCTTTCACCACCACTTACCACCGTTGAAACCCCTAGTCTTCGTCACTCCTCACCGTCTCCTCTCGACCTTGAAGAGCCTATGATTACTGACGCCTACCATCTCACCTCAGCAGAACGCAACAGACGACTCCGGTTCCAGCTCTGCTTATACTGTGGAGAGGCGTCTCATCTCATCTCGGGCTGTCCTGTTCGTCCTCCTCGTCCAATGGTGAGTGCCTGTTCAATCACTCCTTCAATCTGCAACATTCCTCATCTGCAAGCAACTCTAATCATAAACTCTTGTGATTTTCCCATCAACGTCCTGGTGGACTCCGGAGCCGCTGGAAACTTCATCTCCACGAACTTCATAAGCAAACATCGCATTCCTACAGTAGTTAATGAAACCCGGTACCAGATTTATACCATCCAGAACTCACCATTGGGCGATGGTCAGATTACCCGCCGGACACGACCAGTTACTCTGATGATTTCACCGGGCCACCGAGAAAAACTCCACCTCCTGGTCTTACCCAGGGCCAACGTCGATGTTGTGTTGGGTCGACCCTGGCTGATCCAGCACCAGCCTACTATAGACTGGAGCACGGGACACATCCTTAGCTGGAACAAGACCTGCAAAGACCACACTCAGGACCCACCTAGCAACCAGCCTTCTCTTCCCCTTCACTCAACCGCCTTGGATCACCTCACTCAGCACGTTCCCTCCACCTACCACTCGTTCCTGGACGTCTTCAGCAAGGAACGTGCTACACAACTTCCTCCTCACCGGCCCTGCGACTGTAGTATCGACCTGCTGCCCAACGCCAAACTACCGCACGGTCGGATCTACCCACTTTCTCGTCCTGAACACGAGGCGATGGAGAGCTATATCCATGAAGCCATCACCCAGGGTTTCATCCGGCCATCCAAGTCTCCTGCCGCATCGAGCTTCTTCTTCGTTTCCAAGAAGGACGGAGGGCTCAGACCATGCATCGATTATCGGGTGTTGAACGAAGCTACGGTAAAATTCGCTTACCCTCTGCCACTGGTGCCAGCAGCCCTTGAGGAGCTCCGGGAGGCGCGAGTTTTTAGTAAGCTGGATCTCCGCAGCGCGTACAACCTGATCCGTATTCGAGAAGGAGATGAGTGGAAGACCGCCTTCATAACCCCTACTGGCCACTATGAATATCTAGTGATGCCCTATGGGTTAGCTAACAGTCCATCGGTGTTCCAGAATTATATGAATGAGATCTTCCGGGACCTTCTCCACAAATGTGTCATTGTATACATCGACGATATACTCATCTATTCCCGTAACCTAGAAGACCACCATAATCAAGTCAGTCAAGTGTTGCGGCGTCTTCGCAAACACCAACTCTACCTAAAGGCCGAAAAATGTGAGTTCCATCAATCCACCATCTCCTTTCTCGGTTACGTGATCTCCGCTGCGGGGGTCCAGATGGAAAAAGCCAAAGTGGACGCCGTAACCAACTGGAAAGTACCCCAAACCGTCAAGGAGCTCCAGCGCTTCCTAGGATTCGCCAACTTCTACCGACGCTTCATCAAGAACTACAGTTCAGTTTCAGCACCCTTGTCATCTCTCCTCAAGGGGGGTCGGAGAACCATCACCTGGAGCTCCGAGGCGGATCGCGCCTTCCGACTCCTCAAGAACAAGTTTACCGCAGCACCCATCCTCAAACACCCAGATCCTACGCGGCCCTTCGTGGTAGAAGTCGATGCGGCAGACATAGGAGTGGGGGCCGTACTCTCCCAGTGGTCGGACAAACCCAAAGCTCTCCATCCGTGTGCGTACTATTCCCGCAAGCTCAGTCCTGCAGAACAGAATTACGGCATAGGAGACCGTGAGTTACTGGCCATTAAACTGGCCCTCGAAGAATGGCGGCACTGGCTGGAAGGAGCACAATTCCCCTTCTCTGTAATTACAGACCATAAAAATCTTCAATACCTACGCAACGCCCAACGACTGAATGCTCGTCAAGCTCGGTGGTCTCTGTTCTTCGCCCGATTCAACTTTTCCATCACGTACCAGCCTGGGAGCAAAAACTGTAAAGCGGACGCCCTTTCCCGTTTACACTCACCAGATCCCATTCAAGACGCTCCCGAACCAATCTTACCACCATCCATCTCCATTGCTCCGATTTTATGGAAGGTCGACGAAGAAATTCGTGCCGCCACTCTCGAGGAGCCAGCCCCTCCGGGTCTTCCACAAGGTCTGTCCTATGTACCATCTCGTCTCCGTATCACCCTCATCGAAAGTACGCACACCTCCCTCGGTTCAGGACACCCGGGCAGCAGGCGAACCCTCTCGCTCCTACGTGGGAAATACTGGTGGCCTGGTATGGCCAAGGACGTAGCCCAGTATGTTCGGGGGTGTTCGGTCTGCGCCGTAACCACCACTCCTCACCGCCTTCCTGAAGGCAAACTCCAACCTTTACCGATTCCCCGCCGACCCTGGACCCACATCGGAATAGACTTTGCCACCGACTTGCCTCCTTCTCAGGGTCACACCACTATATTGGTGGTCGTCGACAGATTCTCCAAACAATGTAAACTCATCCCACTCAAAGCTCTACCTACCGCCTTGGAAACCGCTGAAGCACTGTTCAACCACGTCTTCCGCAACTATGGTCTCCCCGAAAACATCGTCTCCGATCGAGGACCACAATTTATTTCCAGGGTCTGGCGGGCCTTTTTCCAGCTACTTGGCACAACCATCAGTCTCTCATCCGGCTACCATCCTCAAACTAACGGGCAGACCGAGCGTAAGATTCAAGAGATCTCACGCTACCTCCGAACCTACTGTGCCAATCACCAGAATTCCTGGAGCCAGTACTTACCGTGGGCAGAGTATGCCCAGAATTCCCTTCGCCAAGCTTCTACGGGACTAACCCCCTTTCAGTGTGTTCTAGGGTACCAACCCTCACTGTTCCCATGGACCGGCGAAGCCTCTGAAGTGCCCGCGGTGAATCACTGGTTCCAGGAGAGCGAGAGGGTATGGGACTCAGCACACGTCCATCTCCAACGGGCAGTGCGGAGACATACCGAAGCCGCCAACCGCCGCAGATTACCCAACCCAGTATACCATCCCGGGGACAAGGTGTGGTTGTCGACCCAAAACATCCGTCTCCGACTGCCCTGTAAAAAGCTGAGTCCCCGCTACATAGGGCCGTACACAATCCATTCACAGATTAACCCTGTCACCTACCGCCTCAACCTACCACCTCACTCCCGTATTCCTTCTGCCTTTCATGTCTCACTCCTTAAACCCTTCACTGACCCTGTTTCTCCTCCCTCCACAGACCCCGAACCGCCTCCCCCTCCAGCACAACCCGAAGTCTTGGGTGAGAACATCTACCAGGTCAAAGAGATCCTCAACTCCCGGCGGCGGGACGGCCGGATCCAATATCTAGTCGACTGGGAAGGATTCGGCCCCGAGGAGCGGTCATGGACACCTCGGGAGGACATCTTAGATCCCACTCTCCTCGAAGAATTCCACCAGCAACATCCCAACCGTCCCGCTCCTCGAGGCCGCGGCCGTCCACGTCGTCGGTCCAGGGTGCCAGGAGTCACCCGTGGAGGGGGGGGTACTGTCACACCTCCTGCACGTTCTGTCAGCCCCGATCACCAGTCACACTCTCCAGCCACTACACAACGCACTCACTCACCAGATTACTAATCACGCTCACCTGCGCACTCATCACATGCACCTGCTCCTGTCATCACCACCACTCCATATAACCCACGCACTCCTTTCAGTCATTGTCCGGTATCTTCTTCACTTGGTCGCAACTCTCTCTGTCTGCTCATCTAGATCATCCGCCAAGGCTATCCGTGACTCATCTTACCCAGAGACTAACCCCTGTCATCGGCTTGCTCTACTTAAGGGAAGTGACTATATTGAACTGTTTGCATGCACCGCTCGGTGCGAAGATATACTTGTGTTTAATAAACACTGTGTGAAAAGATATCCTTGTCTCTACCTTCTGTGAACCGTGACAGGTACATTACATAGGTTTCTATTCATTTTATGCTGACCTAACCCCACCCTACCATCACAGGAAACTGTGTACAGCTTTACTCTCTGAAATAAACTCATTCTGTGTGATTTATAAGCTTTTTGAGAAATGAGGACGTCAGCAATGTCCTCATATTTCACCCCGTTTTTGTAATACCTGTGTCATACCTATGTCATTATACAGATTTGTGTCCTGACATGTCACAAAAACACGTACACGTGTACACACACACACACACACACACACACACACACACACACACACACACACACACATATATATATATATATATAAATAAATGTGGTATATGTATGTTGTTGTTTTTTTAAGTGGCTTATTTAGATCCAAACAAAAGAAAAATATCCAAAATCTGTGTTTTTGAAACTAATGAAGACAGCAGAGGTAAGTGTTTTTTTCTTTATTATTTAGCCTGACATGTTTACTGTTATTGTTTACAACATTTAAGACATTTAAAAAGAACATATTTTAGAGCAGTAAACAAAATACTGTGATACTGTGATAAGGTTATCATACCGTCAGTATCTTATACTGCACCATGCCTAATAAAAATATACAAATGTAAACTAATTTTGTCCACTCAAGTAACACATAAAAAAATGAATACATTTCTTTATATTATGAAAATATTTAAACAAAGTCGTAAATGCCGAGCCATATGTTACTCAGATCGCATGAAGTTTCAAATGAAAGGATTTATGACTCAAACGTTTATTTATTATATTTTATTATTAATGTTATTAATTTTTTATAATTAAAATAATTTAATTCCTTTCAATTCAAGCTACAATTTGTGCTCCAGAAAATTGCAACACATTCATTTTAACCCAAATTTGACAAACATCATCTTTCGCTTATCTTTATTAGTCACTGACGAATCCACTTCAAAATGAAAAACAGCATGACGCACTGCTCATTGCGTTAGGTGAACATATTCTCAGGTGAAATAAAGGCAGCGATGATGTCGTCAGTACTCAGCAACACAAATGACCTCTGGTGATGATGTCAAAAACATGCTCTAGCACATAATGATTTAATTAGATCCCCACAGAAAGAGCAGTGTGCAGTCAGTGCTTTTAAAGAACAAATCTGAGCTCAAAACCAAATTCAAGAGGTGATCTGTTGTCTCTCCCTCACACACACGCGCTTACTCCAAGCCAGATGGCTCAGGGTACAAAAATCAATTAGATCTCCACCTCAGGAGCAGAGGGAATTGATCCGGGCCGACCCCAGGTCTGAGTACAGGAGGACTGCAGCTCTCCTTCTGCCTCATCACCTCAGCTCTAATCTACTTCTCTCCGCTGCATACACACTAACTTCATTAGACCAGCGGCGGCAGGAGGAGGGAGAGGTAGAAATAGGGCACGCTGAATATCTTCGACTGCATGAATCACCAGAGCTCCTCTAAACATAACTGAATTGTGAGGCATACTTGAGAAGAGAAGAAGAGAGAGCTGTAAGGAACATCAAAATGGATTTATTTTGCATCGGCAAGCCTTGCCAGCTCTGCTTTGGAGGAGAGGAGCAGAGGAGAACGTGTAGGTGGATTCTGGGAGAAGGATAATGTGCAATAAAAAGAAATAAGCTGACAGCAAGAATTAAGACTGCACAAGAGCTAAAAACGTGAGCTTCGTTACACCCTAGTGTTCATAGTATAACATTACACCGGGATTCATTGGTGAATGCAGTGCTTGTCTGACATAAGCTTATGGGGGTAGTTCACCCCAAAACAGAATATTCTGTTATCATTTACTCACCCTTTACTTGTTACAAACCTGTTTGACTTGCTTACTTCTGTTGAACACAAAAGAAGATATTCTGAAGAAAGCTGGAAACCTGTAACCATTGACATACATAGTATTTTTTACTATGTAAATTTGAGGTTTAACTAGCAGGAGAAGGTACAAAGGGATCATTTTTCAAACATTCGGTCATCAATTTCATTTAGTTTTATATTATTTTATTCTTATCTTCTCTGGTGGAACTCAAAAACTTCCAAGAAGTTAAACAAATCATTATGAAATGGGTTCATTCAATTTGTGCTACAGTACATTACATATACTCTGAAGTCAAACGAGAGCTTTATGTGACAAACAGGCCTATTTAATCTCTTCTCATTGAGCGAGCAGTGATGTGCATAAGTCAGTTTCCTCATTCCTCAATTTTACATTTTTATCTCACAAATTCAAATCACTTTTTATAAAACAGCAATTTAAAGGGATAGTTCACTCAGACATTTAATTCTGTCATCATTTACTCAGCCTTCACTTGTCACAAACCTCTTTGTGTTTCTTATTTCTGTTAACACAAAAGAAGTTTCTTGTAAACTAGTGACCATTGACATCCATAGTATTTGTTCATTTTACAATGGAAGTCAATGGTTACACATTTCTAACAGTCTTCAAAATATATTCTTGTGTGTTTAACTGAAAAAAGAAACTCATAAAGGTTTGGAACAACAGGGCGAGTAAATTTTATTGATTTTGGTCCATATTGACATGGCAACATCACATAGTTAAGCAGATTTGTCATCTGCATAGTTGAACAAAAACATAAAAGCTGAACAATTCTCATCCACTTCAATGTCAACGCTAGTCCTTTACGGCCCTAAAGGATGTAAATTCCGAAGGGAAATGCAGCATGCATGAATCTGCAACAACCTAATTGATGTTTAACATTACATGCCTGTATCTCTAGAGCTGCTGTGTTATCTTCTCAGCAAAACAGCACTGTAAAGTGGCTGCTGCAGCTCAGATCATAAATCAAGGTGTAAAGACATTGAGGGTGTGTGTGTGTGTGTGTTCTTGTTAGTGTGTGTGAGGCAAACTCGCGGGAGCAGCAGTCATAACACCGAACAAGAACACCCCTCATTTATCACCCGCTCGCTCATCAAGCCTATGATTTCATAGTCCTTAATTAAAAAGCACACAGTACTATTTATATGTGTGATCGTCACTTAGTAGCACTAATAAGGATGTTAGTTGAAGAAACACATATTATTAAGCCTTAGCAGAAGCAGGGCTCTGCTAGTAGGCACTCATGCTAATAAGCTGCTGACGGGGTCTAACACCACTCCACGGGCCCGAACAGGATTAATCAGCCTGTAAAAGAGACCCACCACACGTTTCCTGCAAGGACACCAAGGCTAAATCAGCAGTTGGAGACAAACTAATTAACGGGTAGAGAGAGACCGAATCACTAGAGACTAGTGAAGAGGGGCATTGCTTCTAAATTACTGTCAGTCTCGTTCACAAGATGCCTGGCTTAAAGGGTTTCACTAGGCTGTCTATACTCAGGACGTGTTTAAGCTGATGTATGAAATTTTAAAGCTGTAGTGCACTTTTCTGCTCATTAAACTTTTGTACCAACTACTTTCTACACTTTTCTTCTAAGACATATCTGTCCTATTAAAAGCTGACACGCATGTGGGTCATTTTGCAAAATGCCTGTCATTTGTGTCCCTCATGAACTGTATATATGTGGTAAAAAATCAACAACTTTAACAATGTAGCTGAGGCACCAAAGTACAGGACATTTTATCAGAACGGATGAACACATGAACAACATTTTCATTTTTACAACCATTGATTTTACAGAGGCGTGTTTTCCTTTTTTACAATCCATAATCAATACTTCATATCTATAGTTATTGTAAACAAATGGTCAGCTCACAATGGCCCACAGCCTATGGCACTTTTTAAAGAACCATTTTTACAATTAATCTTATAAGTGCCCATGCCGAGCACCTGTGTTCTTGAATAATATCAAATGGATAAGAGTAGCCTATACATTGCACTCACATTTGCCCAGCCTTTTAAAGTATACTCCATTTATTATAGTCCAAGTCTAATGTCTGTGCCTTTTCTCTTAGAATACAGATTGCAAAGATAAAAATATACTTATACTTTAATGGAGATGCACACAGTGGCCATAATTCAGCAACACTACAAGTGCACATAAAATTTGCCATTTGAAATCATCCTTCCAACAAATGCATTCAGACAGACGGTTCTATCATTTTAAAACATTATTATATGTTAAAAGTGTAGGCTGTTTCTTATGATAAACAACACTGTTTTAAGAACTAGTTTGGCCAACATGACACTATAGGTTAGAAATAATTTTAGTAAACAGGTTTACTTACTTGTACTAACGAAGTTTGTCGTCTTGCTGCTCTGAGTAGGCTACGTGTGATTGTCCGTCCGGTGGGAAATCGATCAAAAATATACACTAAAACGCAACGATTAGTCACATTAGACCACAAACACCCGTGTATATTTTGGACAGTGAATTTCGAAAAGTTAAAGGATCGTTCCAAACTCTATGAACGTTTCAACAAACATATGTTTAGGCTGATATTTGATACAAGGATTTAACCAAAGGACATGAACGTTCACACTTCAGTTTTAAGGCGACAGTCCGCCTCACGTGCTCAAACTGACGGCTCGCGCCAGCCCGCTAAGCGTTTCATAACGCATACACCAACACTTCAAACAAACCTATGCATTTTTTTTTACAGTTTATATGGGTTAAGTCATGGTTTACACTGCATTGTTTGGATTCTTTGCACTCTTATTATATTTTATTCAAAAGGTTACGAAGGGTCGCTTCAAATATTACAACATATTCACAACAAATGCTTGTGGAAATGAGTGTGGAATCATGGGAGTTGTGGTCTTCAGTAAAATTTAATTTAATAGTTTTTACAAATTTAATTGGATTGAACATAAAACATTTAAGTTGTCCACCCCAAAACTGAAGAATTGTGTTGTTTCAGCTCATTTAAAAAAAGTAGTTTGAACAAACAGCAAGCATATTTTTTTTGATTGTACATCCTATAGGACATGTGAAGAAATCATGTTGGATGAGCTAAAGTATTGTAAACTTATTGTCATGGTAGTTTAAAGCAGAGTCCGTGCAGATAAAGCAATTGCTGATGAGAGACGAGCGTGACAACTCAAAACCAGCAAAACTTTTATTATTCCACAATCGACCGATTCGCTTGTGGTTCTTCCACTTATGAACACAGTTTTATCATACTCTACATTTTAGGGTTGTACTATAATGCTGCTCTGTGCACTCTATAAAATGCATTACATTAAAGTGTCTTAGGTGTTTTAATGTTTTAGCTAAATTAAAATTGAGGGTGTATTATGTCATTAGCATAGCAGCACAGGATACATACATAAAGCATAAAGTCAGCAAAATATATAACACTGTTATTATATTTAAAAATAGCACAACAAAAAAAAAAATCACAATTTAATATGAACAAACAATATGGGATTAAAAGCTAGCATTTTGTTTCCTTTTGTCTTTCAATTTTATTTGACATTTATTTAAAAGACTTTATAATAGTTGTGCATCAACCCTTTCACCCTTTCCCCACTCTTAGAGCAGCTCTTCCAAAAAATATATTTGATGGTTTTGTTTATTAAACAGTTGCTTGCTGAAATGTGGATATTTTGCAGAAACATCAGTGTTAAATTTTCTAAAAGCACTGTGTAATTTTCGCTGTAATGTCAAATTTAATTGCTTCAAATGTAACAGTGCTTACATATATCTTTAAAAATATATATTTTGCCTAGGGAGTGCACAGTGCATATGTGGACACTAACAAAATGATATGTCTGATAGAATTGTTTTTGGGGTTGGAAAAAAAAAAAGAAAGGAGTTTCTTATGCATCACTCTGAAAGAAGCTCCCATTTCATATAGTGGTCCCTGAAATGCATATATTGGCGCGCACACACACTCACTCTCCAGCAGGAGCTACTCTATAAACCTCTGGCCAGGGTTCTTCAGGTGTTCTCAGCTGCGAAATTTACAAGCTCTTAATGCTGGGTCAGATGATGGAGTACGGATAAACCAATCAGGCTTCACCCAGGATGAATAAATGGACATGCAGAACGGTCCATTATCTGTCAGGCTCGTATGATACAGCAGCCCCATATTTACGGCCTACTTAATGGGGTTGATTGTATTAGTTGCCGAGGAGGGGGAATGGCACTATCGCAGACATAGTATTCCCAGCTTTGTGCAATTACCTTATGTAAATCCCGCATGCAGGCGTCTATTTAAAATGCATTGAATTTCCCAATGCAAAACCATCAAGTCCAACCAAGCGAACTTCATTAATACCAAAGCATGGGCAGATAACATTTTGAAGTACTCCTATGATTACTTTAGCCGATGCCCGTTTGCATTTGGGGGTTTATTTTAAAGGATACTTGAGATGGTATTTGCAAAGACTTGTAAAACGATGCTTTTAAGCACAGGAGCGTCTCAAGTGAAGAATAAGCACAACTTTACATGGAAGTACCCTCAATATTTACACAATTGCTTTATAAAAGCCAATTTAGGAGAGGAAATGGATTTCAACATCATGTTTGTGCTGTATTACATTAAAGACCAATTATCTTGCAAAACAGATATCTTGAATCCTGGTAATATCACATTCAATTACACTTAAAGATTAAAGTAACAGCAGACGCATGCTTATCAGCTGCTAGAACATTCCTGTAAATGTCATTCAGGCTGCATGCGTGGAGATTTACGGCTCACAAAAACAGTTTACATTTATATGTGGCCTCATAAAAGTAGTTACCCTGTCAAATAAAAGGATTTCATCTGCCCTCCCCGTGCATGCAAATTAGTCCAAAATGTGTTACCATCGAAGATGAATGTGAAAATTTGGCTTATTTCTTCTTTTTCCTTTTGATCCGATAGCCTAATTCAGGCTGGTTTAACTGTATCACGTTTTTATTTCATATCTAAGCAGCAAATGCGTGAGATGTTTTCATGTGCGTTTTTAATGAACACAATTACTCAGGCTAGTTGAGGCTCCAAAACGCAGATATGAAAATGGATCCCAGAAGAAGCAAATCTAGAGAACTCAATTATCGTTTATGAAAGTCTTCAGTCAAACACGTTCTTGGTCAGAGTTTGTCTCTGATCACCAGGCAAGATGATGAAAAAATGACAGGCATACTGTGGAGAAAAAAAAAAAAAAAAAAAAAAAGAGTCAAGATTCAAAGTCATGAATCTTTTATGGGTCATAATGGCTTGCTCAAATTTCCTCACCACACTCCGGCCTCCACGGACACACAAGACCAGGGGCTTTCCTGGCACCTCTGCCCCACAGACACGAAGCAGCATATGGTGTGCAATTCAGACACCTCTGGGAGTGTGGTCAGAGCTATGAATTATGGATATGAGCTAATTGTTTTCTCATTTGGAAAGTCTTGCTCTTTTTAGGTTGCACAGCTCATGGTTTTTAGCAGGTGCTTGATTTTGATCTCCACCCATTCTGTCATTTTCCATGACACAGATTTAAGGTGGTCCTGTTTAGAAGATCTGGGTGGATTATATAAGTAATATAAGGTCATTTCTATAGTGTACGAATGAACCAGCATCAGTATTTTGACCATTTTCAATACATTTTTATGGCCTTCAGAATAAGACGGACTGTTCTGTCAATAGAAGAGAAACTTTGAGTCACAAAAGACAACATTTCTTAATGACATTGAATATCTGTGCCATAAAAGGCAGAAAATTGTCAACGTTATCTTATATAAGATGGAAAATTACATAATATGAGTGTAAAGGCTGATTTATACTTCTGCATCAAGCGCACGCGTATGGAGTCAGATCAGTCTCATGCATATTCAGTGGTTCATAAACACATATAACATAATTCATAAATGCATGAGGAAAGTAATCCAAGAACTTCATATATACATAATTGTGTAAACATTTTAAATGTATTTATGTAAGATGCATATGTGCGCGCATTTGGAAAATATTTTTGCTTTTTACTTTAGAATTTATGAATTGGACTTGTGGATTTATGAATTGTGTTTTGATTTTATGAATTGTGCTGTGCATTTCTGAATTTTATGAATGCAAATGTATTATTATTGAGACTGATCTGGCTCCATAAACGTGTATGCTCCCGTGCAGCCCTCGCGAAGCTGACACGCACCTCTTAAAAAATGTAACGTCGGAACGATAGTTCAAAGTTATGAAGTTAAAAAGTTATGTTGAAAAAGTGAGTAAACTCCTTGCCTTCGATTTATTAATTAAATAAACTATGTGCATATATCTAAAAATAAAAGTTAAGTGAACTTAATAGTTCTAAGTTACAACACATATACTTACATTTAAGCAAAATGAACTTGTCATTTTTAAGGCAATGGTTTACTCACTTTAAGTAATCGCTGTTTACAGTGTATTTACCTACCCTTGTGTCGTTCCAAACCTCATGAAAATGACAATATTTTAGATGAAATCTGAAAGCTCCCTCCTCCATAATAATAATAATGACTTTAATCAATAGTTTCTTCTCCTCAGTGTCAGTATATTGCGCACATTCACAAGCATTGTGCAAAGACACCTCAGGCAACAAGGGTAGATTGACATAAGTGTGAGTAATTAATAACTAATAGTAATAAGTTCATTTTGGGGGAAAAGTAACACTTTAGGGTCGGTTTTAAGGTTTATTGCTGCATCTTCAAATCTTTTTGAGTGAACATGCATTGGATCCATTTAACATTTAGTTGGCGAATACTGTTATGGTGTTAATCTTTTACTATTGGAATATGACAGTTTTAAATTGAACAAAAATCAAAAAACAAATCGTGGTGGCCAATACTTCAGTACATCTCTATTTTTTTGCTGAAACTACTGAAGAAAGGGTTTAAAAATACAGAAAAGCACTAAACATTTGGCTGTATTCAAATCACCAGGATATATTTTTATTTTAGATCCCTGTATTAAAAGGAAGGAAATAGTTGATAGTTCCCTGCGTCATTTGGTGAAACATCAGTTTCAGGATGAATGGTGACGGATGAGCAATAAAATATAAACACTAGACTAATAACTCAGGCATTATCACTGTAATATTATCCATGAGCTTTTGTCTTTTTAATTAGGATTAGACATCAATTTCAGAAACAGCAGTTAGTCTGAAAATTACATTCAAAATGTGCAGAATTCACAATGTGTTATGACTTTACCCCTCCCTCGTCCTATCCAATACTCCATTTCCTTCATCAGTACATCAACAAAATGAGATCTTTTTTTTTTGACACACAACTTCAAGCCATCACACTTCAATATTATTGGTATCTTTTTTTTTGTACAACAGAATTCAAGTTCATATTGAAGTAATCTGTACATATGCTTAAAAACGAGACAAAGTTGCCGTCCACCGTTGGCATCTTCAGTTAAACACCAACTGCAGGACTATTTCCAGTACCATCCTGTCAATTTGTTATCAAGCTCCTCTCCTTCCACAGGCGGAGCAGGAAACAGGAGATGAATATTCTGTATTGATCTGAAACCGTGTAAGGCCTAAATGCCGATCTAAGCATCTCACCTTTCTTTTTCCAGTAAGCCTGGAGAGATACAAGAGCGACTGGCAGGTTTTGTTTTGTCTTGCTTTTAAACTACACAACACATCAGGTTCACATCTGCAAAACAACCTGGTTCTCGGCATACTGTTACAAAACGACACAGTCCATTTATTTCAAGGAAACAACACAGATTTGACCTCAAACACGTGAAAGTCCTGATATTTCATTAAAGGGAGGCTCATTTCATTAGTTTTTCTACTGGATGATCCGATGTGTGAAAAAACGTTTTCCAGTAGAGTCCTGAAGCAAGAGACACAAAACCGTTCCAGTAGACATTAGTGAGGTGTGGATGGTGGGCAAATATTGATGGACACTGAAAAAACTGAGGGGAAAAAAAATCCTTCGAATTTGAAACCGGATTCCAGCTCTAATACTGATTACTAATCGTCGTTCATTTCAATCGACTCCATAGGTCAGTAGTCATTGTCATATAATATTGTTTCCTAATACAGTGCACTTTTAGCTTATTCCACAGGGGAAAACAATTAAGAAAACAAAACCTCTGAGTCCGCCATAGCCTCAGATACATGTATGAATCAATGAAATCCCACAAATCAGTTTTACTTTGAAACATTTCACTGCAAAGAACTCAATCTGGTGAGACTTGAAGTCAGTTTTCATCCGAGTCGTCAATACTGGCTAAGAAAAAAACCCATTCCAGTGTCCAACTCAGGAAAATATTCTCCCCCCCAAAAAAAGAGTGCATAATGGAGACCAAAGAGCATCCATAATTGTCCAAAAGTCCCTCCAGCTTATTCTAAGCCAAAAAAAGACCAAAATGGAAGAAAAAAAAGGAAATAAATGTGTATATCCTCAAAATTCTAAGTGCATAAAGAACCTTCCTGTGTTCACTGTGAATCCAGTCATAGGTCACAGTAAATCCACTCTTGGTCCACAGCAGTTTTTGTGCGATGGATATGGGATGTTAAACGTCTTGCATTGTGTCATATGCAGATGTTCTACCTGCCAAATATGTTCTCGTACTCCAGAAGGATGAGTTCTACTATCTGGTTCTGATAGACCATATAAACGGCCATATTCCCCGTCTCGATCTCCGGCCGCAGCAGAGTCGGGCCGAATACGATAGCCACACTCTGGGTCGTCATCCTGTTCACCTCGCCGTGATCTATCACTCTGAAAAAAACAAGCAAATTGGATTAAAAATGTTACCATCATCTGTCTGTCGCACCAAGAAATCATAAATGCTGAAATTGGGCTGGTTTTGTGTCAACTCTTCCCTACACCAGCGACTTTACATTAGGAAAAATGTTTGGGTATTGTGGTTCAATTACACAAATACTACAGATGCATTTTCCCTTGTAACAGCAAAATGTCAGACCGTAATTTTCCCGGGACGCTTTGCCGCCGTCCTCCATTTTGAGTTACAGTGGACCGAGGGCCATTTAAATGCAAATGGAGGCAAAGGCAAATGTCATTGTGCGTGTTTGATATCGCAATTACGATTGAGACTCAACGTCGGTCTTGAATTACATTCAGACTTGCACAGTTTCATACAAATGATGCACTCTATATGTCGAGTGAAAATGGAGTTTTGTTGCTGTTTATTTCCTACTTTAAGTTAAAGAAGCCTCAGGTGCTGTAAGTATACTGAAAGAGTAGAAGGTGCACCTTTGTTTTTGCCTTTGAATGAGACAAAAGCATACTGCTGAACGTATTGTTGTGAGATGTTTATGGAATATCTAAAGAAAAGTGAAAGCAAGGGGCAGTTCGAACACTATTCTTGATAACTGAAAGCAAAATTGAGGAATATTGTAGAAATGAACAGACCTCACTAGATTGAACAAGACAACTCTCTAAAGTAAGCTTGGAGTGATTAAAGATTGATGGGACTCTCACCTGGCACTGAGGAAGCAGCTTTATAGCTCATGATTATTTTAGGGTTTGGAATGGATGTGATAACAGAGGTAGAGTTAACAATTTATAGTTATAAAAAGTCACTTCATAGACCTAAATCTACAAGAAAGATAAAAGTAGTCTTTGCGGTGGATTAGGAACTGGATTGCTGGAAAAATCTCCTTTTGTTTTTACTTTTGCCTGCCACTGCCTTTACAGGATTATCAGTTTGATTCTTTAAAACCCCACTAAATGTGTAGGCTAATATTCGCCGCAGCTGTTTATTTATTTATTTTTTATTTTTTAGAAGAGGGGGTGGTGAATGTTGTTGAAAATTAACTATACATTTTGTTTTCAAATAAATGCTTTTAAAACCTACTTACAGGTTATTCTCATCATTACTAATACTAATAAATGTTACTTTATTAAACCAGCATAAGAGCATAACAGAAAATATCATAACATTTTAAAAGTGCAATTTTAAAATAAATGTAGATTTGGTAAGTGTAGAAAATAAAAATGTCTGAGAATAAAAAAAAAAACTTTCTTATATTAAATGGCAAGAAAAAAAAATATTGAACAATTAATTCCGTAGACTTATAAAATTGATCAAATAATATAAATCTTGTTCTTTGTACTTGATCTGTAAAATCCAATATTGGACATTTAATTGTGTGTGCTCATATCCTCTATTTTTACATTTAAATTGTATTTGCCAACATCTGAACCTCATAAAAAGTAAATTGTTAATTAATAATCTATCTTCGCACTATGTATATATATATATATATATATATATATATATATACACACACACACACACACACACACACACACACACACACACACA